>JAWQUT010000207.1:1129014-1187919 GCA_033807755.1 Ellobium chinense
CACATAGTACATTTAATCTCAGCGTTCAACATTTCAAACTTTATGGGATGGAAATCTGGCTCATATTAGCAGATCGATATTGTCTGCTAATGCCGCAAGTTTTCAGATAATTTGGTGCCAACGTCACAGATGAAAATTTAAATGCAGATTCCTAACAATTACATGTCCAGTGTGCTTCTAAAATACTGGCTCCATCACGTCAGATGTTTGTTTTTTGTTCCGTGACAACAGTATACCACCTACCTAGATTAATGAAACTTGTAACATTAATAATTTAAAGCTGTCTGTAAATGCGCTTAAAATTGTATCATATTTTCATTTTAACTTTTAAAGTTATTGAACTTTTGATTTAAGTACACTTTTTGTTCTTGGTCATCAGGCATACAGTATCAATACACTGTCCGTGTAATATGAAAGTACTGGTGCATAATGGAAACGACTGCTCTTGATGAAATTGCCGAGATGAGGGATATGGAAATGGGAAGAAAAGAATCCATGGACAAGGGGAGAAAAGCGAAAACAGTCAAGATGCACGAGACAACATCCTGAACAGGGAGTTACTCCCCTTTATGATTTCCCTCCAGTTAGCTCAAACCCAAAGAGGTTATAATACTAATATTATGACGTCTTTGCTCAAACCTGACTCACTTTGTATGGAAGTTGAGATAGGAGAATTCGTTTCGATTAAGAATTACATGTAATAAACACATTCTCTGGTCCCGATTTGTTCCTTCCTAACCATCAAGTATGGTTACAGTGAACTTTTCTTAAACTGAACAAGTAGCCCTGGTCTTTTAAAGTTCAAATAAACAGCACCTTTCTGTATTGTGCAGAACCCAACTGAACTGAGCTAAACAGAGAATGGCACTCGACATGACGTACTTCTCAGTTTCTGTAATAGAACGTTAAGAAAACGACTGTAGCCTGCAGTCTAGTATCATTCTGCTGTTAAGATATTATATACCTTCGTATTCCACAAACTGCAATCAAGGCTAAAGCAGTAAAAAAAAAACAACAACAGTGATACTGAATTTATTCCAATAGGCATATAAACATCAGCTGTGGAACTCAAAATATTTAAGCCTATTACCGGTATCGATTCCTCTCTGGCGCTGGAGAGTCTATAGAAAAAAGTTCGCTTTTTTCAGTAACCTGAATAGTGTGTTGTTAGGAAAATAAAGTACATAGTGTCTGGCGCAAGCTCGAGAGGTTGTTATAACAGAAGGGTGTTTTATCCAGAATGCTTCATATACGGCTCATACTGATATCAACTTTCTTCTTTGGATATGCAAGATCTTTATAAACAATAATTACATAATTGCAGCGTCATCAATCCTTGACTGTATTATTGAAGATTAAATGAAGAATGGCTCATATAATTTTGCAGACGGAAAAAAGAATCACTTTTGGATTTTATATCTTCCATCAGCCCCACTTTTTGGTGGCTCTCATCCACTCATCTGCACACAAAAGAGAAACTATAATCTGAGACAAAACAAGGAACACAGACTTTAGAAGTTTGCTTCTCTCTCATTAGTTCTTATGGCATATTTTAAAGTATACAGAATTTTACATCATGTATAATGTTGCGCCACACAATTTCTGATGTCTGACATATACAGCACTGTCATTCCAAAGACAAACTTACGGTTACTTACGGTGAGACAAGATCTTCTGGGGCAGTCCCCCTTCCCCAAATCTAATTATCTCCAGATAAACACAGAATATTTCAAGGACTTCCAGTGTCCTGTGTTACTTCCGGAAATATCTAGCTAAGATTGGTCTTACATTATTGTTGACTTATTTCTTTCATAAGAGGTATTGTAAGTGATATTTAATCTATGAGGCCCAGCTCTGAATTTCTAACCACCTATGAATTTCTGAGACGTCTAAAAAATGGGTACCTGGCTATCGGCAGAGAAAGATATCATCAGAAATCAAATGGTCAGCACATTTCCAATGATAACGGAGTTCTAATACGGGAGTTGAGAAAGTTACTGAATTATCTGACCTGCTGGGCTAATGCCACATGTAATATAAAGTCATTGAGAGAACATTTGCTTCAGTGCGACACCTATTGTCTCCGTACCAAATTTTTATTATGATTACTGTGAAATATCTCGACCTGTGTAATTTCTGTGGTCATGTGACAAAAAGCTCCCCAGGTACCAGATCTGAGCTTTGAGAGCAATACTGTATTAATATTTTATAATATTGTTGATCTAACAGTCCAGATCATAAGCAACCAAGCTGCACTATACCTGCTCAGTGCTCAGCATCCATTAGGAATTCTGATGCGGATATTTAAAACTGATGGAAAATATAGAATATTGTAACATGTAGTTTTGCACGGCCAAGCTATTGCTCAGATCGGCCAAGATTTGATTTCGATCACAGAATTAAAAAAAAAAAAATCAACAAAATATCTATAGAGCGGACAAAAACGATTTCTTGTGTTCTCAGTCGCCATTTCCTAAAGCTTGAAGACCAGTTGTAACCACAGAAATGTTTGTCAAGAAAACTTTGAATTTTAAATTCTCATTTTTACTGTGGTGCAATATTGTGTAGATTTGCAAGTGGTCGCCATTACCTACTGGTAAACAATATGGTTTTCATCTCTACATTCACGTTTTTTTTCTTTACATCAAACCATAGTTTTGTCTCTTATGTAGACGTTTTTTTTTTTTTTACATCAAACCTTAGTTTTGTCTCCTCTGTAGATGTGTTTTTATTTTTTTTTTTAATTTTGTGATATTCGTAGGAGACAAAAGAAGGAAAATTTAAATCTTCCAAAATAACTCAGCTATGGGTTCAAAGGTTAAAGGTTCTTCTTGGTTGTGCCACACCTCAATAGAAAGGATAAAAGAAGCAGATAACATGTCACTGACTAAGAAGTGGTCTTAGAAGTTACATGTGTCTTGATTCATGAAGTTATCTACTTCTTCTAGGCCAGTGCCTGCAAGGAGCCTTACTTGTACATCTTCACAGAGACTGGCTGAAAGGGTGCAGAAAGCTTGCGCGCAGCTGGAAATTGAGATAAAAAAAAAATATATATATATATATACATATAGTGGAACCTCGATGTTAAGTACTTATTTAATAGGTATACTTTATTATTAAGTCAGAATTTCAAATGTACGGATTCATTATTATCCAGTATAATAAAATTTATTCATTTGGATGGACCTCGTTACTATGTATGTCTCAGTAATAAGTTATACTATTCCATGCATCCATGGACATACGTTATATTGAGTTTTTACTGTAGTTAGCTTAACAAAGTGGAACAGATGTACATATACTACAGTCTACTTCACTTGATCACGATCCGCATAATATCAACTTCCGCTTAAATATTGTTCATATAACAGAATATGCTGTTTCTTTGTTTAAAAAGTCAGTTAAAGTCAGTAAATAATTGCGATTCTTTTTAAAGTTTGGACCATTTTCCAAGCTCCCAAGTACACCTGCATGCCAACAGACGCAGCTGACTAATTCACTAGCATCATTATTATTAGGGTGATCTTCTGTATTGTCATTCTGTGGAGAGCAAAATTGGCCACCACTTAAATCATCTAGCATTGAATTTAAATGAAGCCCAGTGGCTGAATTTATTTGTTTGTGGATTTGCATGGTATGGAAATTTACGTTACTTAGCAAAGGGCCATTTGGGGTTCCTGGGAATCTAGAAACTCATTTTTGTGCCTCAAACCTAGGGGATGAGATTTTGCAGTTATCATCATTATCATCATCACCACCACTGTAAATGCCACCAGCAGCAACTAAGCTCTTACTCTTTAAACAGCCCTAAGGTTACATCTCCATTGTGGACATCATTTAGGTAGCGAGCCAGGACCTCCCTCTTCAGAATAAAGCTGCATTTCTCGTAGGCTTTCCGTCTCAGGGCCCCATTGGTGCACGACGTCATCACATCTGCTACAGCGCTGCACATCGGCGACCCGTTTGGTCTAGAAAGATGAAGTAAATTCAGTAAAGCGTTAATTGCAGAGCAGCAACATTCAAAGTTGTAATTGTTGGTCCGCTCGATTGGTAGCAGCAGTAGTGGTGGTGCCAGTTGTAGAAACAGTGGTAACAGTGGTGATGTTGGTGGTAGTAAAAGAAGTAGAAGTTGAGGTTATAGTAATGCTAGTAGTAGCTCTACTAGTAATAGTGAAAGTAGTAGTGGTAGTAGTATTGGTAGTAGTAGTTGTAGTAGTAGTAGTTAAGTAGTGGAAGTAGTAGTAGTAGTAGTAGCAGTAGTAGTAGTAGTAGTAGTATTTATAATAAAAATAGTAGTAGTAGTGGTAGTAGTAATAGCAGGAGTAATGACGGTACAAAATTAGTTACAAGAAAAGTAATCATAACAGAATTGAAGGTGATGATTATGTAAAAACCCAATAACTGAGTGAAAAGAAGGAAGTATTTAATTACTGATTCTGCACTGTTCCAGATGTAAAGATTTGATGAAGCATAGCATGCCGGGGATCCAGTTGGAAATCTGATGAGCGGCTGGTTAGGGTTGGCCCGGCAGCGCCTTCTGGAACAAGGGCGATAGCCTTGTCGGTAGACAACCAGACCGGGTCTAGAAGAGTTATTCACTCATGAGAGATAGTGGTAAATTGTCAAGAAACAGATCGGATAGGAGTGGGTGAGTGAATGAACGAGTGAGTGAGTGAGTGAGTGAGTGAGTGAGTGAGTGAGTGAGTGAGTGAGTGAGTTGAATGATTTCCAATTACATACAAAGGAAAAGAGGGAAGGGGATTGAATTTTTAGAATATAAAAGAAATAAAATAATAACATAGATCTAGGTGACAAATTAATGTTGATCTACAGGTACACATTAAAAAAAAATGTTAACAAAATGGTCTGTGATCCCTTAAGGGATAAGGGGAAAGGGAATGAATAGTTTTTAGTGTTTTAGTCCAAACAATAGACTAGTCTAGTTTTACTACATACATGACTTTACTGAGAGTAAAAGCATAGCATTTTAATTTGATCTCTTTTACTTATTGTAATGGTAATACTGTTAATGAAAATGAGGATGCATCGAGACTTACGTGTTGCCATGTAAGATACAAGAAAAGGTAAGTAGAAATCTTGCCTGAGCTTAACCCTTCAAGAAGTTGGTATACGAGTTGACTAAAAGTAGGTGGGATTACTGAGTGACTTTTATATATAAAAAAAATACAATTTTATTTTATTGTCAGGAAACAGTTACGGTTAAGCGGCTTGCATTCATCTGGGTGGATTGTGTTACCGTGTTGTGGGTCGACAGAGAGAGCTAGTCCCGGAACCATGAGCTGGTCTTTGCGGTAATCCAAGTCATAAGGGCGGAATTGCAGTGTGAATCCGCATACCTCTGCCTGTGGATCAAAGTATGTGTGAACAGTAGCTTGTCGGACATACACGTTAACGGCTATTACCATCACAACTTTACTGATACTATTACTTCCAGCTTTACTGCTACTACTGTTGCTGTTACTTATCTAAGTTTATTACTATAATGTTGCTACTACAAATACAGTTATTACTCCTGCTCCTCCTCCTGTTATTATTATTATTATTACAGCAGCAGCAGTTATTAGGCCTATTGCTTCTTAGTACCACAGCTACTGCTACTTCTGTTACCTTCTATCTTGGTTACTATTACTATTAAAACAGCTACTGTCAGGCCGACTGCTACTATAAGATCAACTGCTATACTCTACTGCTGCTATTATTATTATTATTACTACTACTACTACTACTATTACTATCACCACCACTACCATCACTACTACTATCACTACTACTACCACCACCACTACTACTAGTACTACTACTACTACTACTACTACTACTGTTACTATTAGGTCTAATACTACTACTACTATTACCACCGCCACTACCACCACTATTGTACCACTACTACTATCATCACCACCACCACCACCACCACCACTACTACTACTACTGCTACTACTACTACTACTACTATTACTACTTCTACTACCCCCACCACCACTATCACTATTATAACTACTACTACTACTACTACTACTACTATTACTACTACTACTACTACTACTTCTATTACTACAATAACTACTACTTTTTTCTAGTACTACTACTACTTCTATTATGACTACAACAACTACTACCACTATTAACCAGTCAGAACGGCTTCCATTAGTTCGCACTTACCAAGTAAAATATTCTCCGCCATTTTTGGCATGGCGTTTACCACCAACAAGGTCCAATCTTATCATGCTTTACGCAGAGCAGAAATATAAAGACTGCCACTACTGCTTCAACAGGCTGCTGCTATTACTACTACTTCTGCTCTTCCTCCTCCTACTACTACCATTCTTACACGTTCCTGTTACTGCTACCACTGCTACTACAAGACCAACAAAAGCATCAGCTACTACTACTACTGCTACTGGTCCAATTACTAATACTATTACTACTACCAGTCTTCCTCGTCCTATTACTACTACTACATATTTACCACATTTATTTTACCTTCACAACAACAAAATTGTTATAAACATCATGCTTAGCCCTGAGCACAACTCCTGGCATATATAGGAACACAGGAGGATCCACAATATCCCAAGGACCGTCGGGTACAAAGGCTTCCGCTCCCACTTCCTTGTACTATTATAAAAAAAGAAAAAAGATAAGATAAGATAAGATAAGATAAGACTAAACAAAATAAGACAAGTTAAGATAAGACAATTTTAAGATGATTTAAATAAAATAATACTGGAGATTACTTTATTGTCTGAGAGGCAGATGATTTTCTTTTACAGGGTATCAGTCATCAACATAAGTAACTCAACAAAGAATTACTTTATACAACTCCAGACATGATCTCTGTAGTGATTGGTTGGCACAACTTAAGGTTAAAGACTTCTAAGTGGATGAAAATAGATGAATGATCATAATTATGCCTTAGAACGACAGAGTATGGAGAATGGGCCCTAGATTTATGAACTGGCCTGCGAATTAGTTTGCATTCTCTCCTGATTTTGTAAACTAAACCTAAGTTTAGGTCATTCACTTCGGTTTCAGTGTGGCCCTCTGTGCGAAAAACTTTTCATCAAGGAAACTAGTTAGCTTGTTTACGCCTCTCAGTGTATCCGTTCGTAGCTCGAAAACGGAATGAAAGACCTATTATTATTTTAAACATCATTTTTAATAAGCTCATCGAATTCTGCAAACTATTAAAGACGACTTAAAGATCGTGAAATTTCTTGCAAGTGACAGTAGAGAAACAGTTTATTGGCTCAAAGAAGAAAATCGGATTAGGCTTCTTAAACCATTACAAATTGAATGAAAATGAGCATCTATTATTAAAAACGCAAGAACCTCATTCGGCTATTTCGGCCCAGAATGAAATTTCGTATGGAAGTTCTATTTGCCCCAAAGACTGTCTTCTTTATGGTTTGTGTTTCCAACTGAACTCGAAATAATTATTTGAAATTGGTTTGTGTCGTAAACATAGCGCTAAGAAATCCTCCCACTGATGCGTTCCATTATTTTTAGTCCTCATGACGTCACCGGTTTTTGTTGTCTGTGTCGTCGGACCACTTCCTGCGTGGGCGTTTGAAAATGCTACGTCTACGAATGACGTGTTGCGTTCGAAAGATGCCACGATGTGCGTGATATGAAGATGCCAATGACACCTGGCAAAAAAATATCCAAATTTAAATAGCCCCTAAAAATCAGAAAACTGGCCATGGGAAGGGGGAAAGGGGTTGGATTTGAATTTCAAAGGCTTAGATAGGTGCAAATACATTTGTAGACTCAGAATAGGTGAGGTTTAGTCACTCATGTATAAACTTTGTGGTTGTTGCAAGGTGGGTAAGGTTACCCTGTTTACCGAATGAAAAGGCCTAAAATAATAGGTAGCCTGCTTCACTGCCTAAGTTCTCAAAATCTAACTGGTTTAGGGGCATTTTTCTTTGTGTCAAACTTTGGAGGAAGATCTAAATAACGTGTTTGGGTAGTATTTTGGCTCGGGGCCGCTGGATAAGTTAATGAGAGGTGTAAAACCTTATATAGCCAACAGTGGAAAAAAAAACAAACATTGGCATCATCACACCGGACCCATAGTGAACTGCTAAAAGTGTTCTTAACCTGTTTCCCGATCTTTTTTTTTTTTTTCCAGTTTCAGTCAGCTGTGCAATTCGAATGCGGTGGTTCGGTTTGAACAGGGGGTAGACGTTTAAATTTTTGTGGCAAAAAGTAGGAAAATGCAGGGCAAAACCGTTCTTGTCTCTGTTCCAGCATTTGTCGAAAGAGGCTCTGAATGACCGGACTAGACGAGGTAATTTGATCAGTTAGCACTATATTTTTAGTTGAAATTGTTTGTTTACATCTAGTTTTACTACCTAGTTTCTCCCCACCCCCTTTTCCCCAAATGAACCTCCTACCAAGCCCTGCCTCGCCCCTTCATTATTTACTTCCCNACAATCGCCTGTTCCCACCACCCCTATCCTTACTTTGTCCTTAGTTTACCCGTACTTACACCCAACCCTCCTCCCCACAACTGCCAGTGAAGCAATGTATCCAGCATAAACTGAGCTCCATCAATGTAACTTCATTAACACTGTACTAGTGTTAGTACAACTATTAGATCTAAAATACTAGGTAGCCTGCTTCACTGCCTATGTTCTCAAAATCTAATAGGTGTAGGGGCTTTTTCTTTGTGTCAAAATTTGGAGGAAAAGCTAAACAACATGCTTGGAAAGTATTTTGGCTTGGGACTCGCGATTAAAATAATGAGAGGTGTAAAACCTTATTATATAGCCAACAGTAAAAAAAAAACAAAACCAAACAACATTGATATCTTCAAACCTACCAAGGCGCAATTAGCTAGTAACTTAAAAAGTTTCGTGCTCCTGATTACTTACCGTGTACACTCCCGAGCGCGCTGTCCCAAACTTGCGGATGGATAAATCGCCAATCGGCGATGGTGAAATGGGTGTTGAGATTCGGACAGCCAAGTCAAATCCTTCCACATAGACTTTCCCGATATCCTTTGTATTGAAGGCATGAATCTGGACAGAAGAAAAATAAATCGGATGACCCAGATGGCTATTGTATATTGTTACTGGTGGGAAATAGTCGCTGACACTGTTATAAAATGGAGTTTGACGGTTGGGAAATAGAATTTTCAGGTGGGAAATCTAAAGTGAAGTTGTTGAGAAACAGAGTTTGATAGTTGAGAAATAGAGTTTGGTAGTTCGGAAACAGAAATTTTGTACAGTTGAGAACAATATTATTTGGCACTGGGAAAAATTATTTGATATTTTTAAGATATAAAATTTAGAAAGTAGAAAATATATTTAAAGTATTCAGTGTACTTTCTGCCATGACCACTCACTAACAAAAGGTACACTGTCAATATTCCATCCATTTCCTCACCATCACATTGTCGTCGTCGCCATCATCATCCTCATCACCATCCTCATCATCATCATCATCACCACCACCATCACCACCACCCTCATTGTGAGCTTAGTTGGTAATCCGAAATACTTTCTAATGGCATTTGGTATCTACGCAATAGCAAGATTTTTAATATGGGAACTGCAAATCATTTTCATAGAATACGTCAAATTCCAAATGTCTTTTTTTTCTTTCAAAAATGTTGTGACTTCTGCAGATATTGAGACCCTAACATGTACACTAAATCCATCCCTAAATCAGTGCACATATAACCCTCCTACACAGTCCTTATGTAACCTATATAGACCGGACACCAAGGTCTTACCACTACTTCGCAGGTGCTGCCAGGCCAGCCAGTATAGGTGGTCTTGAAGTGACTAAACAGGTACCTGCAAGGCACGGGCACAGGAAAAGTATCTCTAGCGAAGCTTTTCGCGCTGGGATCATTCAGCAGCTCAGCATGGAAAATGTCTGGAGTCAGTCGAACAAATAACTCAGATAAACTTGAAAACAGGTATTAGTCCACAGCAAAATGTGACACAGCCAGACGAAATCAATAATGATAATAACAATAATAATAATGACGATGAAATATAGAAGTCTCTGGACAGTAATGCCGGATTAATCGACATCGAATTTTTAGTACCCGAGCAGACCAGAAGATTCAAGAACATTTTCCGCTTGCCAGGCAAAGTACAGTGCCTTTGTTGTACTACTGGAGCCAGTCATTAACATTTGGCTATAATTTTCATTGCTCATATAGTTTGGTACCCATTTTGCAGATTGTGAGCTGTAAATGATATGCGTTCCTAAGGCATTTACAATGAGACCATTACATGAATCCGATCCAGGCTTAGTAATTGGGCTCGATGGAAGTCGACAACCCAGAGATCAGTGATAGACAGCGATGGATTATAACGACCTTCTAGAGGTCCGATATCCAGCATGTCGAAGGGCTGCATAGCAATTCAGAGGACACCTCCAATCATTTTCAATACTGTCTGCAGTATTATTATTCACATCATACAAAGCACCGTCAGTATAAAGCGTTAGTTATAAAGAACATAAACTAGTATAATTACTGTCATTATTACTAGTATTATCTTTTTTCCCCCATACTTTGTGGAAGAGAAAATTAGACACGCACAGAACTGGGTACTATTTATATTCGCTGTCAGATCTGAGCCATTTAAAAAAAAAAAAGGAATCCTGAGTCAAACGCTCAACCATACTGATTCAGCCACACCTTTCCAAATTCTTAAGTCATTACTAGCCATTCAGAGCAGCTATTCCATAGCCATTTCTGACATGGTACTTCATTTGCCCACCATTCATTGCAGCTATTCTGCCATATATGCAAAGTCAAGGAGTAATATATCCATAGCCATTTCTGGCATGGTACTTCATTTGCTCACCGTGCCATCCAAAATGAATAGAACCTTTGATGGGTCGATATCATGCCTTCTATACAGCAGAAATGTAAAAAAGTACCAAGTAAATTTGACTTGAAGCACTCTTTTTTTTAAAAATAAAGACTGAATTCTATGGTTTTGCTAGACGATCATAGGTCTTCTCTGTCACGGCGTTTGCCAGAACCGTCTAGTCCTAATTAATACTGACAATTTCATGGGTCGATATAAAACATTATCATATCTTTTATAGAGAAGAGGTGTACATACTACGAAGTAAGTTCTAACCAGAATAATTTTATTGTTCTCTTCTGTTGGACAATAATTGAAGATGAGGTAATATTAGTATAATTTTTTTTACCTAGAGTGTGTATCTCAGGTATAAATTTACATATGGGCGTAAAATAGATTTGAGTCGTTATACATCCTACAACAGCTTTAGCTTCTGCCCCCCACGTACCAGTGATCTTCCTCTCTCGCATATGAGTCCTAATCTTATGTATAAGTAAAGTTACGCGTTACTTCGTGCATGCAACATTATGGTAGTTCTATTGCCTGCAGGGAAGTATCCATAGGAAATATGGACTGGAAAATTATTGGCGAAATTCGGAAAACCAATATTTCTCTTTAGTGTCCTGCCAAATTCATTTCTTATGTACAGATGTATGAAGCTTACATTACATTACATTATCATCATGACCGGAAAAGCTTCTGTTTTGGGCTATCGTCCTGGCATTGTATGGCATCTACTTTGTGACAAAACGCTTTACCCGCCGTCTGGACCTTTTAGCTTATTTAGCCTAATTTAGGTAGCAGTATGCACTATACATGCACGTTTCTATTCTATGTTATGACAAGAGTACAAGAATACAAGAATTTTTATCGCTCAAGTTGTTTATAACATTTTAGCATCCATAATATTGAGAAAATATAATAAATTTACAAACATCATAATGTATCAATACTATCAATTCCGACTCTCTCCTACAAATTTTCATCATTATATTTCACCTTCCGTTAAAAACCACAGCTTCACTTCTCTCTCTCCCTCTTCTCAACTCCCCCCCCCCCCCCCCCCCCNCCCCCCTGGTTTAAGATGTTTTGTCGAAAAGCCCTTCATATGTTGCAGTAAGTTTGTATACATTCCATTCCAAATGCCAGGTTCCTCTTGTGGTTCAAAATAAACCAATCTATCATCTACTTTCCCAAAGAGGAATTTCCAGAAAACAAAAAAAGTATGAAAATACTATGTCACAAGACCGCGTTCCACAAAGAAAGTGATGGAAAGAGATGATCGGTTTGTTGACAATGTCATCGTAATAGTACAGTAATTCATGATCGCTCATTGTTCACAAGCCAATGTGTGGCTACCGGTAGTGTAGGCAAAGGCTTTGTGTGCAGGGGAGTTCACTTTGTCACATGATAAAGACACACAATGTATTTTGCCGTTGTTGTTGTTGTTGTTGTTGTGCTGTTGTTGTTGTTGTTGTTCCTCCTCCTCCTCCTGCTGCTGCTGCTGCTGCTGCTGCTGCGAAAAATATTAATATCTCATAGGAGAAACTCCAGATGCACTGCTTAGTTCTCGCTGTGAAAACCGAAGGTTACCTGAAGAGTTAGAAACGTGTCTTGTACTTACTGGGCGGGTAACATGCGAAGTCCCCTCTGAAGTCAACTCCACCGTTGCACTGGCAAACGTTGTTTACACAGGAAGCCATTCGTTTGAGGCATTTCCGGTTGTTACAGACGGTACCTGAAGCTGGAATAGCCGAAATTTGTATAAAGTATTAAGTTATGTCTGTCCAGGTTCTTGGTGAAGTATAATAATATATGTATTCTAGGTATAACTTTGCTTGTTAGTCCATAGTATGCAACAGTTTGAATAACTCTGCTCAAATGGTTGTCAGACTATAATTGAATTGAATTGAATTGAATTGAATTGAATTGAAATTTAATTTGATTTGATTTAATTTGATTCATTTAATTTAATTTGATTTAATTTAATTTAATTTCATTTCATTCAAGTATGTCTGTGGATGTAGTGTCTGTATGTGTATTTGTGCATCTCTGTGAGCTAGCCTGGGAGCACAGTTTCTGTATAATTACGATCCTGTGTATCAGAGGCTGGAATCCATGTCCCCTTCTCCCCCCCCCCCCNCCCTTTCCGGCCTTGAGACTCCTGCAGTGCTGCGTGAGTACGTGTGTATTAATATAAGAGTGTATGTGTTTGTGTGTATGCACTGTGTGTTGTGGAAGTGTGGTGCATTTGTGTTTGAGTATATTTGAACGCGACTATAAAGAGCTGTAACGACAATTTACATAGTTTGCCAGACTTCCACTGCAGTCGAGTGTTCAATTTAAGGCGAATGGTAATTGATGTTGGTGTAACAGTTGCTATAATTGACAATGACGAACATCTTGTTCATGAAAATGTTGGGTATTTGTGTCTGTTCTAGCAATTTTTTTTTTAATGACTATTGATCCCAGTTGTATTCCCACCTTTTCTTGTGCCATGTCATTCTTAGTTTATTGGTTTTCTGCTTCCGAAGCAGGATGATAGTCCGAAAATTTATGTATCAAATATGTTAAATTGGTACAGTTTTCTTTCTTTACATATTTATATCCAGTACGGATAAATGTTTGTAAAATATGATGATAATAACTGAATAATTTTTTATGCCGGAAGAAGATCTTCTTAGATTGAAAATTTGCGCCAATAAATTTACTTTATTAATCTGTGAAAAGCTATCTTTTTGCGTTTGTTTTAAAGTTCTTAATTTGTTAAAATTCTTAAAAGATGATGATGATAGTGATGATGATGATGATGATGATGATGATGATGATGATGATGATGATGATGATGATGATGATGATTGCGATGATGAAAGTAAATGACATATACTGATGCTGGTAACTCTATTTTGTTGATTATGTTGTCATCGCTGTTATCGTTTTTCTTTGCCGTTGTTGGTGCTTCTGTTGGTGGTGGCGATGTTGCTGTTCAAAGTTGGTGGCTCTGTATAGTGATAATGGCAAATGGTGGTTTCTGCTATTAGTGAGAGTGGTGATGGTGGTAGTGGTGATGGTAATGGTGGTAGTGCTGATGGTGGTAGTAGTGGTGATAGGGATGGTAGTGGTGATGATAGTTATGGTGATATGGGTAATGGTAGTGTTAGAAACACTTACATCCACTGCTGGTCCTCATATAATATCCTTTACCATCCACAGAATCCACGAAGAGCCAGAGACCAACACACACTTCAAGAATGGTAAGGATGGTCGTCATACTGACCCTCACAGGCTTCATTTTCCCTCTTCTTACTGATCCTTTAACAGTTTGTAAGTAGAGAATTTACCTCTTTCATACGAGTCTTGGAGATGCCTTACTTAAAGACCCGTTAGGGGTAGAGAAGGAGAGAAAAGGTAAAATGGGACGCTTCATTAACCTGAAACAGTCGCACGGTTCCCAATGCGGAGTGCTCTTTTTTTTTTCAAAGTTCTCGGGTAAATTATTTCATAATTTATAATATAATTTATAATAAGCGTGAGGGTTAGGATCTGTGGGGGGACGGTGGAAGTATGTGAGAGGGAAAGAGGG
Organism: Ellobium chinense; assembly: GCA_033807755.1. Taxonomy (NCBI): domain Eukaryota; kingdom Metazoa; phylum Mollusca; class Gastropoda; order Ellobiida; family Ellobiidae; genus Ellobium; species Ellobium chinense. The sequence continues at coordinate 1,143,457 of JAWQUT010000207.1, forward strand.
AGAGAGAATGAGAAGAGCCAGGCAGAGCAGAGCGAAAGAGATGGAATAGATGAATGGCGGGTGCGTGAAGGATGTCGAAGGAAGAAGCTGGAGGACATGAATGAAGATGCGTGCCTGATGTCTCATAATTGTTTAATGTACTATGTAAATTGAATGCCTTTGGCCTAGTGCCTTTAATAAACTGAACTGAACTGAACTGAACTGAACTATAATGTGAGCAGTCGGGAAATTTGTCAGGATCGCGAGTGAATACTAAGCTCACACTTGAAAGTTAGAGAACTTATTCAGGTAGTAGGTATTTAAGGATTAAGTTGCTGTAAAGTTGGAGTCCCTGTGGTGTAGTAGTAGCAGGTTCAGACTTGCAAGCTAAGAAACCCTGGGGTCGATTCCCGGTAGGGACAGAAAATTTTCTAGTGTTAGGCTTTTTTTTTTCTGGTCTTTCTTCTCATAATTGANGAAAAAATACTGTGGGTTTTTTAGGCTGTGAAGCAAATAGCTTCCCCTGTCCCTTTAATGTACTATGTAAATTGAATGCCTTTGGCCTAGTGCCTACAATAAACTGAACTGAACTGAACTGATCTGAACTGAACTATAATGTAAGCAGTCGGGAAATGTGTCAGGATCGCGAGTGAATACTAAGCTCACACTTGAAAGTTAGAGAACTTATTCAGGTAGTAGGTATTTAAGGATTAAGTTGCTGTGAAGTTCGAGTCCCTGTGGTGTAGTAGTAGCACGTTCAGACTTGCAAGCTAAGAAACCCTGGGGTCGATTCCCGGCAGGGACAGGAAATTTTCTAGTGTTAGGCTTTTTTTTTCTTCCGGTCTTTCTTCTCATAATTGATCATTCAAAATAATTTAGTAAAAATCCCTGGTGACACACTTCCCCAAAATAATATGTAACATCTGGAAAACAAAATTATACTGAGCTCACATTCCTCCCCCTTAATAATAAAGTATGATTAAAGAATACTTTACGCCTTGCCACGCGGTTACATATAGAAACTTTGCAGATGGCTAGATTACTCTTCCTCCCAACTATACGGTAAAGAAACTTGATATAAAAACGTTTAGTATTTGAAATACAATACCAAATCCACTTGAGTCGAAGCAATGCCCACTGCCATTGCGGGTGGGGCTCGTCTTCTAAAAATAATGATCGGAAGAGCGCGGGTTTGAATTTCAGGTTTTACAACTTCAAGATACTATACTCTTATAATTAAAATTATCGTTCGAAATGGTTCTATGATTGTGGAAGAAAATGAAACATAGTGGTTTCTCTATATTACCTACTCATATATTAAATGTAGCTCGATATTAAGTACAAAACGTAATGTAAACGGATTCATTATTACTTTTTTCATTTCAGTATTCAAGTGGATCTTGACAATAAGTATACAAGAATAATAAGTTCACACTTTCACTTTTTCTCCACGCAACAAAAGGTATACTTATCTGAGAGCTTGCGCATTAACGACAGGATCTCTTACCATCCTAAGAATTATAATTAACTCTGCATGTAAAGCCCTACTAAGGATGCATTCAGCATCGATGTAATAATGTAATTTTCTTACTATGGTAAGAGAACCCATCGTTAATGCGCAAGTTCTAACTTAGTCAAGGTTCCACTGTAGCTTGTAAGGCACTATTAATTCATCGAAGAATTAATACTAATAAACTCGCACACAATTAGCACAGACTATCGTTACAAATTTACAGCAAGAAACCTACTGCCGTATGCACAATGCTTTCTGATTCTGCGCGCTGGCGATTTCTGCAGGAAATTCTCAAAACAGCAACTGAGAACTTTCACATTTGCTATGGAATCTCTTACCATCATAAAAATTACATTAGTGCATCGGTGCCTGAATGTACTCGTAGCAGCGTTCAACATACACAGTTAGTGTAATTCTAACCGAAATCCCATCGTAAACACACAAACTCTCAAACGATGTTTCCTATAGCTAAATCTACCGCCAATGCGCAAAGTTAGACAGCATTTTACGTACGGCCTCAAGTCTATGGTTTGATGATGTTCTGAAACCAAAAACTGGATGTCCCAGTTCAGTTCCAAGGATAATAATAATGTCTAGCTATCTCCTGAGAAGGCAAAAGAAGTTGTGAAATCTGGTGGTGATAATGATGAATAATGCCCACGCTGTATTTGTAGGCTTTCCCCTCTATATATCCAGGACAGAGTGGGCCGAATATTTCTGCCTAATAAACAGGGCATCACAGGTCTATGCGTTTTAATTTTATGTCAGCGAACTGGTGCAGGGGGCGGTCACAGCCAGCTTTGATGCTCAGGCAAATATCTATGCACTAATAGTAATGCAGCAAGTAACTATCTGCTGATAGTAATGCAGACCCCAAAATCTCTTGGAACTTTGTCATTTTTTCACTCTTGGCCAAGGAAGTTTTCTTTATTTTTAAGGTGGGGAAAGGGTGGATGGAAGTGGTGGGAGATAATAGATATAGGTGAGAGATTTGGTGTAAACATTTAGAGGATGAAAGTACTGAAATGAGGTTCTTAAAAGGACCATTTGCTCAAGAAATCCAATTTCAGACTGTAGTTTGTAATGTGTTTTGTTTAGAGCTGCGGTAGTTATTCGTGTACATGTGAGAAATCATCTGGCTTTTGCTGACTGATTCTCGGGCATTTGTCAACTGATGATATCATTTTAATATAGATATTATTAGGAGGCAGCGTGGCTATGTGGTTTCATGATCGTCATCAGAGCTTGAACATTGTCAAGTCAAAGATTTGTGTATTCGACTCTCGGGTCGGGAGGTTTACAGTGTAGTATCCTTGCAAAGATATTTCACTCCCAATCCCCACTCGACTCAGGTGTAAATGAATATTTGGCTTTAGAGCTGGGCGTATCACCACATAGTACATGTTATCATAGAAACGAAAATGGCATATTCTGAAGTGCGGGTCTAATAAAAGTGAGACAAAAATAGTTAGGGCGAAAAAGGAGAAACACAGAGAGCACGAGAGGGGAGAGACCGACAGACAAAGAATGACACGGAGATATAGTGGTGGGGTCAGTCTGTGTTAGACCAACGGTAAAGGCCAGTCCCTGGTTTGTTAAACGGCCCATGTTAGTGGGATCACCATAGACATGAGGTCCCTTGTCAAATTTAGAGAATAGAGCTACAGGATAATGATCGCCTCCCTCTCCTCTCCCCCTAAAAAATACTCTTGACAACACTGTCTAGTCGCTCCAAAACCCGCTGATGCCATTGTTGACAATAATTTTAGTAAAATCCCCGCAGACACGGGGTCCCTTGTCAAATTTAGACAACAGGGCTACAGAACGATGGTCGCCTCCTGCCTCCCCTTCCCGCCCCTAAAAAAAAACCCTCTTGACTGCATTATTTGCTCCAGAACCAGTTGATGCTATAGATTGTTGACAGTAAATTTAGTGAAAACATCGTAGACGCTGGGTCCCTTGTCAAATTTAGAGAACAGAGCTACAAGACAAAGGTGGTCTCCTGTCCTCCTCCCCCAAAAAAAATCTCGACAACACTATTCGCCCAGAACCCCCTGATGCCGTGAAACGTAGTTCACTGACACTAATTTCTGCTTCTAAGAACCTGATCTGACAGAGAAAGACTAACTTGGAAACCAAACATTCAAAAACGGTTAAACACTTCGTTCAGAAGGTAGTTTAGCGTTGATATACTAAAAAAAGTCAAAGATAAAACAACCCCCCCCCCCCAANAAAAAAAAAAAAAAATCAGCTGGGTCTATGGTAGTGTTTGTCCATATTTTCTAACTTTGTTACCTTGGAAAAACACTTGTGATACTGAAATTGTACACAATCAAGGTTTTTAAGTTCAGAAGACTTCAGTTATACTCTGTTATCTACAAGATGCCGTGGGTGAAGTTCTCAACGAGCCTGGTTTGAGTAGATGAAGTACAAAATACCCAATGCTTTGGAAGTACACGGACGTGTTGCTTTCTTATGCCGAAATATTGATACCTGGAAAGATATGCCACTTTGTAAATTGTCTTTTGCACGTTGTTATCCAAACTTCAAAGGCCGTCTTTTCACACCTCGCCCATTCCTTTCGACAGCTATCGCAGTACAATATCGATGTTTTCTTTACAGCCGTGTGTTTGGTCCCTCGATTGCGGTTTTCTTTTTCACTGCCTTAAAAGTGTAAGAATGAGAAAATGTGCAAACGTCGTGCAGCCTGTCAAAATGAGGCTTATGTCGCGAAACTTGAGGGCTGAGTTGTCAGGTTTTGAGGGTGTGTAGGATCATAATGTGAGCAGTTGGAAAGTGGGTCAGGGTCACGAATGAACACAAGGCTCACATGTGAAAGTTAGAGAACATATTATTCAGGCAGTAGGTATTTAATGATTAAATTGATGTAAAGTTAGCAACCCCTGTGATGTACTGGCAGCACGTTCAAACCTTGCAAGCTGAGTTTCAATTTCTAGTAAGGCCTGGACATTTTCTATTGTAGGTTTTTTTATTCGGCCCTTCCTCTAAATATTGGTCTTTCACGGTAATTTGGTAAAATCCCTGGTGACACATTTCCGAGGAAAATTTGTACCAGATGAAAAAAAAAAACCAACATTTTCAGATCGAGCTCCCATTCCTCCTTAATAATAAGGAGAACTAGATTGCCTTGCCATCCAGTTATTACTATTTGATTTGTTGCAGAAATCGAGAACGAAATCTTTTCTGTACACAAAGATATGACGTTATGGGCCAAACATCTACGTTTTTGTGAGACATGTTAGATAAAATATGTCAAAATATTATTATATTATATTGTATATTATAAAATTGTTCTTCAGTCACCATTTTATCAGACTTATTTTCCACTGTATAGGGTGACTCGCTTTTACTTCAAACAGCTGTATATCTTGGACCAGAATAATGCTAGGTCATCTGTTTTTCACTTGATAAAAGTACACTTATTTAGCTTTCATGTCATACCAAAACTTTGAGTTAGCCAAAAAAACGACTTAGACCTGATTTTGACTGGCTGCAAGACAAATTACAGTCTAATCTCAGCAGAATGGATCCGAGGGAATCTAATAATAATAATAATAATAGTAATGATAATAATAATAATGATAATAATAATAATAATAATGCTGTTTTTAAGTCATGTATCCAGGCTAATGCCAGCTCAGTCTACTTCACACTATTATCTGATATGGGTCTGGATGAAAGCTAATACAGTACTGTACTTTGGATTCAGAGTGCAGCCCCAAAGGCTAATAAAGCCCATAGTGGAGAAAAGGCCCCAACAGCAGTTCAGATCTGTAACCTATTATGGTGGCCGCATAGTAGGATCAGGAGTGCTTGCCCTTTCATAACTAAAATACCGTGTTTTGGTCGAAAAGTCTAACCATTGTCCCACAGTTTTTGAATGTTTAAACATGTATTGGTATCAGAACACACAACGCCGTGACAGAATTTGTCACATTAATGTGCAAAAGATGGTGCCATAACTACCTGCTCTGCTATCCTTAGTTCAAAATAGAACTAAAACTGTTTGTGTCTAAAATATGATCATGCTCGGTCTACTATTGTGAAAATGATAATATCTTTTATTATCATAGATGGTCAGTTACTTCAGTTCTTGCAAACTGAAACTGTAAAGACATATGTTATTATTTTATGCTATGCTATGATCTGAACACTTGCACTCTGACGACATCTTTGATAGCCTATAGCCAGGTACCAACTTTACAGACAAATGGACAGAAAAAATTAATGTCAATAATAATACAATAATAATACGGTTTATAAGTCTCGCATCCAGCCTGATACCCGCTATTATTACCCCAGCAGGCAATATCACTCTAAGGCTTTCTCAGCTCCGTGCATACGGTGCCGCTGCCATTTCCGGGGGCTGATCACCACTATTCTGACAATACCTTTCACTGCCTGTATACAGGTACCCATTTTACAGGCGGGTGGGCTGAGGAAAATGTAAATGAAAGCTTTCCCAAAGCACCTACAACACGAATGAGGTCGGAAATGGAGCATAGGATTTTAAGTAAGATCTTGAATCCAACGCAGTAATCGTTCGGCCACACTGCAAAGATTTTCCCAAGTCACTTGGGCCGTGGTCGGCAGTCGATTGTATGAATTTTAGATCCATATTTCGATCAGTCTGCAGTTCCAATAAGAATTCTCAAGAGAAAGGTGGTCGCCCTTTGCAGATGGGGTGTGTGTTGGTAGGGAAGTTATAAACATTTTTTGTGGGGGGGGAGATATTATTTTTGGGCTATTCCTGGTCAACGTAACTTGGTAGTGAGCCTGAACTGCTATACAATGGCTGATATTGTATCATTACTTGAATATGAACAGTCAATAACTGGAAGGCAGAGATTTATAAGCTTAAAAGATTTTAAGTACGACCTAACAGGTTTAAGGTAAAGGAGTTGTTTGAGAGTAGGAAAACGAATGTTTTGGTTGGAGTAGCAAAATACATCAAAATTAAAAAAAAAAATTCAGTAAAGGTATAAAGCTATTAGTTAAATAGAGGAGAAAAGATTGAGTGTAAAGACTGCCTGTGATTATTAGTGGAAGTGAGTAGTCCATAATAATAATATTGTTAAATGTAAAATGTACCTGATTGTTGTGAATGTATGATAGTACCCGTATGTTATGAACATGTGTGGATTTCATAGTCATATCATGTGCTGTCCCGTCGTACAATGTATTTTCCCCATGAACCACAGTTGTGGTGAGGGCTTATCCCAAATAAAGTCGTTAAACTTGTTAAACTATGCTTCGAAAATCGTGAAAGTCTGATTTAGGCCTTCATTGAATAAGCATATCATGCTGTTTATGAAATCAAGGCCGATACTGACGTGTTAAATTGAAATGTGCCAATATTTTCCTGTCAAAATTACAGTTGCAAAGATACACGCTGAATCAATACCGTTATCAATGGTAAAATGTACACTACGACCATTGACTACAGACGGAAGGTTTCTGAAAGAAATATTATCATTACTAGTAAAAACATCTGAACTCTGAAAATGACGGAGAGCGACAGCATATGACACACGTCATCAAACTTCCTGTGCCGACGTTCACTTCCGGGTTATATGCCACATCAACATGGAAGCCCTCTACAGTTTGCCGTTCACACTGCTAGAATGCCCAAATTTGAAGCTAAAAAAACCTTCATGGCTCAGACAACCTTCAGCGATGTTTGTATTTGCAGCCGTTTTGACGTCATATTTTCTTGTGACAGGAGGTAAGACAAACGAGTATTTAGACTAGACGTCTAGATTATTTACTCCAGACTGAGACACCAAGCCAGCAGCAAGGCAGTGCACGCCAGACCCAATGAAGTCAATGCAGAGATAGTATCATGACGATGACAAACTTAAACTATTCATGCATTTGGCCTGTTGTGCATTAGTTCACGAAGTCTATTCTAGAAGTACAGTGGAACCCGCTTAACTCTCAACAGTCCGACTATATAGTAGATATTGTAAACATGTTTACGATGAAATATGCGGAACAGTAGCCTTCAATAAACTTCAATAGAAATACATGTACTAGAGTAGTGTCATCGATTGCGAACGTCACGATTTGCGAACACCTTCACACTATTTCATATCGGCACACACTCTCCTTCTATTTACAAAGAAACTGACAACCTGGCATGTTGGCTACACATATCTGGTACTATCCGGATATACGTGATGTCCACCANTTTTTTTGGCCCAGTTTGGCAAGGGTGTCGTCACTGTTTTGTCACAACCACCCCATTGGTATTTTTTCCATTCAATATTAGATCTAGATTAGTGACATTTGGCAACCAGTGAGGCAAAAGGATAAGTTAACTTACACAGCTTTAACAAATTTTCAGAATTGTTTGGAACTTGTACAATTTGCAATACATTTTTGATCTGCATGGACAGATTTTGTTCAGATTTACTAACTTAGTGGATTCATCTGTGAAGTAGTTTGTCTTTTTAACTGGCTGTAGCTGTACACACAAGAAATAATTATGCCAGCTTGTAACATACCCAAAATGGATGTCTCCCCAGGCATAATCTATGATGTCATTGTTGAACCACCAAGCATAGGCTCCACTACAGATGAGAAAGGAAACTCTAAACCTGTAAGTATATTATGCTTGAATATGGTCACTGCTTTGAAAATGGCCTGAGTCATTTCTCACATTTCTGAGAGAATGCGAGGGAAATTTTTTATGGCACTGGAAACAAGAGTCAGTATCTCATTACAACTGCAGTCTTGGCAGGAAACTAGTGACACATTTTGATTTTTTTAACATGTAATAATGAGCTTTGATCTCATAAACAACATGGTATTGTTATTCAGTAATTAGGTAAGTCTGACTTAAGCCATTTTTGAAGCAAATGATGAATGTTATTCAAAAAGAAGACAAAATTCATTGGGACTCTGGAAATACTATTATGCCAAATCATGGGGCCAGCTCAAGACAGCTTTAGTCTGTTTTTCAAGTCCCAGTCCGAGTCTCTAGTCCAAGTATGAGTCCTGAATCCAAGGCCAAATTAGTCTCTTGGAACTGCACTGCTATAGACTGTTTCCCGAGTCTTAATTTGAGTTCCAGTTTGAATAGGGCAAGACAGTGAAAAACCAACTTGTCTAGGGATGAAACCATTACAGTAATTATGGCATCTCTTCGAACTGCAGGCAAATATTGAAAAACTTAATATGGAAAATCTGTGTAAAGTAATCTTGCTTCATGTAATTTGTTCTTGAGCCAATTCCACTTGGTAATTTCATCCCCACTTTTTGTGGAAATGAGTTGAGTATGACAATGACAGTGCTGTCATCTTATGACAAAAAGGCACATAACTAACATAATTTCTATTGCACACGTGCCATTTTTTGTCAAAAGATCGCAGAATGACAATGATCACCCACCTCACCCCCTTTAGTTTTACCTCCTTTGTAACTGGCTTGACCCAATATTCTGGAAAATTCAGTCATCTGAACAAGTTCATGGAATCCAAAATGTTCAGATTAACAAGACATGACTGTATCTACTTCATTCATCATGGGTGCGTGTGACTTGTAGAATGCAATGGCAAAAACAGGAACTTCCCGGAAAGTCTGAAGACCACCTGAAACTTCAGTAAGATCTGGCAGCACATGCTTCATAGGTAGCTGTTGTAAACTTTCTTTCCACTTGCTTTTTCAGGTAGCCTTCATGCCTTACAGGGTCAATGGTCAGTACATTATGGAGGGTCTGGCGTCCAGTTTTCTGTTCACTCTTGGCGGTCTTGGTTTTGTCATTCTTGACCAGACCAATAAGCCACTGATGCCGAAGCTGAACCGCATCTTGCTGATATGTGTAGGAGGGGCAGCTGTGGTCATTGCTTTCTTTACTTGCAGAATCTTTATGAAAATTAAACTACCGTAAGTACCCTGTGCGTGATCTCTGTATGCATGTGTTTCAGTTTCAGGTTAATTTATTAAAAGCGTCTGCCAGAACTTAACACAAATATACAATTGAATAATGTTAACAAATTATCTATTTGCACCTCGTTTTATACTGTTATCTGCTGCACTTCAGTCTTTCTGTTACTGTTTATGACATCATCCGCATCACAACTTGACTGTCATCCACTTCCATTCTCACACAGCTACCAAATGCTCTCTTTTTCTTTCTATCTCTTTCTCTTTATAAAATATTCACCTATGCACACTTTCATGCATCCTAATCATGTACAGTTCATATCAGTTCATGTCATAGGTGTTCACCACAAGATGTTTGTAAAGCTCTTCTCTAATAATTTTGTAAAATTTTGTGACATCTCACGTCTTATGCTCATGCAATGTTAACATAATCAGTTCGGAAGCTGCTTTGCCATCATAAAATTATCCAGCATTTGAAGAACATTTTTTCCAAAACTTTATATGTGATCTCTGAATGTTTTTGAAATAAAGGGAAATGATATTAAGGTAATTTCTCTTCTCATTTAATTATATATTTTACTTACTGCTAAATGACAAAAAATTTGGAGGAGTGCGGATTTTGATCTCATTTAGGCTTTGAATAAAGAAACACAAAAATTTAAGTTTGAATACACCACAAACTCATTTTTCAACGAAAGTACATTTACTGAATTTGGAAAAAAGACATTCTTGAGTTGTGCTCCTTATTGAAGCAGCAAAGGTAACATTAGTTTGCCTGATTATAAAATGGTGTTTGTTGAAGTGTAGAAGGTTATTCATATCTGGAAAGCTGTATTTGACAGTATTTAATAGGGAACAAGATTTACAGATAGGTGATACTCTGATGTAGGTAAAGGGTGAGAAGAGAGAGAGAGACAGGCAGAGAGTGAGAGAAAGAGTACAGAAGAATTTATGAACATCAGGAAAAATTAAATTACTGACGAGAACCGGTTTTTAATTTCGTGATTTTTCCAGTTTTTTTTTATGGAAAGCGGTTACGTGTGAATATGATTATTACAGAAGTTCTATAGCACAGCAACTGATTGTCAGAGAAAGGAAAAGACAATGCAGAGTTTGTTTTTTTTTTTCATCAAGCATTTGAAATTGTTAGCCAATAATGCCATTATAGATGCTATGGTACAAACTGGTATATCACTGGTTGACTACTTAGCAAGAAGGTATACTTTCTTTCTCCATTGGGGACAACATACATGCAGAACTATACATACAATAATCTACTGCAGTGAACTCACTTAACACGACAGTATTTTGCCCAAAGTCTCAGATAACCCAAGTGCAAAGAAAATCCAATACAGAAAGCTCTCTTTATTCATAATAATATACTTTCAGTAACTTGATAGTGAGTTTCAGGAAACCTTTGATAACACAACAGTTGTTGAGTCCTCAAGAGAAGATAAGAGTGATAGAGAGAGGAAAAAAACTAGCCGCAGCTGTGGCAGTTTTCTCTCCCCTTGGCCAATGGTGGGTGAGCACCTGATGATTATGTTTAATATTGCATCAGTCAAGAGTGATAAAAATATACTGCGATTCCCGACAACATGCAACTTGAAAGCACAACAAACCGCACTCAACATTCTCTACTATTGTTAGAAACTATCATTTTCTCTTTTGGTATACTTAAATATAAACTTAATCCACCAACATTTGGCAAATCCCTTTAGTTTCACATTTACAGGATTCTGTTGTATTTTGAAACACTCTCACCCATATAGTCATGCTATGCATCTATAGACACCATGAGTGGTAACAAATTTTCTTGAGCAGTTACATCAGTCAAAGACATTAAGTGGTTCAGTTCAATTCAATTCAGTTCATGCCTTCTGTTGCTGTTTGTGTTGCAGTAAGTGAAACATCGTCGTATCACTTGAATTACTTGCAAGCTTTTGGGTGTTATTTTAAATTTCCCCTAAAGTGCATGTGCTTTTTTGGACACGGTTTGGCTTGAGATTGGTTATCTGCTATTGGAACGCAATATTACGCTCCAACATGTGTATTTCTTATCAAGAAATTCACAGACTTATTTTTTGTGTGTGTGTGTGTGTTTAGTATGAAGCATCTTTCACAATAGGAACTGGAACCAAATTAATACTTTGGGCCTTTTGTTTGAAGGGTTTCGTACTAAGAATGCTTGAATGTGTTTATATGTCTTGTTTTATTGTTGACAGAGCTGTGGTTATTCATGATTATTTCCCTTTATTTCTTATTGCAGGGGCTACATGCAAGGGTAGATGAGAGAGAAAGTCAAGAAAGAGAGTGCTTAGGAAAGTTTAAAAATAAATCCAGATGTGCTGTGTGGATTGCAAGTGTGTTTTTTCATGAAAACTTCATCAAAATATGAGAGTACATATACGAGTCTCAAAACTGAAAAAAAATTAGATAATAAAGATCACTTCGCTTGATAGAATTTATACTTGGATATGACATCTTAATGTAGCCACATTTCAAGCTTGAATGGTGATCTTGTGCATGTAGGTGAACATCGCTAGACCTGTGTATACAGTTTTAGGTCTTGAGAAAATGAGCTGTGAAAATCAGTCTTTTATGGTTTAAAGAAAAGTGATTGTGTTTTTTTTTTCTTACATCAGTCCATTACGTAACTCCAGAAGGGTAGTAATTCATCTCATACTGTTTAAACCATTGTGGTATGTGATTGTCAGTGCTAAAGGATGGAACCAGGAACAGATTTCCTTGATTTTTCTCCCATTGTCTCTTTCGTCAGTCTTTTACCCAGGTTGTTACTAACTGGAAAGTTACAAAAGTGAATATAGTGAGAGGTGGAAATTGTACAGAAACTGTTCACCCCAGTGAAATTTTCTCTACTCAAGTTTTTTTTTAAACCAAGTGCCTCAATATCAGACATTCATGGCATTGTAATATTTTATTTTAAATGACTAGTTAGAGTCACTTGCCACATCTAGTTCAACAAAAAGTTCAAGAACGTTTTCATGATCTACGACCATCCTTGGTTTTAAGTATAAGTGTAAGTGTTAAAGAGCCAAGATTATTTGTATTAGATATAAAAGTCCTCTCATTTTATGCTGTCTGAAACCATGGAGTATGAATGATGCCTATTGTGAGCCGATGTGATCTGCTGTTAGTAAACTGTTACTACTCTTATAAAGTTGTATTATGTCACAAAATAAACTTAACGTATGTTTCACTGTGGAGTTTGTTTTCAGTGATATTGGTTGTTGCCACTTTTTTTTTTTTTGTTGAGAAAAGGAGTGTGCCAGAAACCATGCAGTTGAAATTGAGAGGTTTGCATCATTAGTTTTCATTCTGAAGTGGTTTTAATGGTCACAAAGTGTTGGATTTTCACACGGTATCATAATAATAATGCAATTTATAAATCCTGTATCTGGTTAATGCCCGCTCACTTGACTTCACACCATTATTAATACAGTATTATCCCAGCAGGCCTGACTACTGTAGCAGTTTCTCAACTCCCTGGGGAGCATACAATACCGCAGCCATTTAGAAGTCTCATATCCAGGCTAATGCCCACTCATGTGACTTTATATATCATTACCCCTGCAGGCCTGATCACTTTAGGACTTTCTCAACTCCCTGGGGAGCATACAGTGCCTATGCCATTAGGAGGCATTGATCACAAGCATTCTGACAATATCTTCAACTGATAGCTAGGTATTCATTTTACAGATGGGTGGCCTGAGGAAAATGTGAAGGAAATGCTTTCCCAAGGCACTTACAACATGACCGTGATCAGGAATCGAACTTTGGACCTTTAGATCTTGACTATAACATCTTAACTATTGAGCCACAACTGTTTCACAAGAACAAGAAGATAGTTTCTCTAGCTTCAAAAACTTCTTCATATATATATCATTACCATCCTCCAAATGTGGCCAGAGTGAAAAGTAAGGTGTTTCCAAATAAGAATACCATGTTAGTTATGAGATCAAACTGTATGTTGAAATGTTTAAGAAAAAAAAATTTAAATGTACCAATATTTTCCTACCATAAGAGCAGGTGTACAGGTGCACACCAACTCTTCATTTGCTTTGCAGTAGAAAGGTTTCCTGACATTCTCTCAGAAGTCTGAAATATGACTTAGGCCATATTCGAAGCAGAGTGACAATGTGAACGCTGAGAATCACCGAGTTTCATTGGACTTTACACTCGTCTTCTCAATGTTGGTTGTGGTTTTGTCCCACCTTACTAATTCTTAGTCTTATTTGCTTACTACTCTTTCTTTTCTTCTATTTCATATCATTGTATTTCTTCCTCCACCTCTTCAGCTGAACTTCCTTCTATTGCTACTTTTTCCTCCCTTTCCTCCTCTCTCTATTTCTCCTCTTCACTTTTCTTTTATATATGGAGTACAAAACAAACAAAAGCATACCAGGGTACACACATGCACATCTATATTTCCCTCCCTCCCACCCCCTTTTGATGCCATTTCTTTCCTTTCTTTCTCCTGTCTTTCTCTCTCCATTTCTCTCCCTTTTTATCTCTTCTCTATAAAACAAATGTAGGGCATTTCATCTCTTCTCTGTTTAACAAATGTAAGGTTGAGTAACTTGCACAAAATTAAACAAAAAAAAAACAACAACTAATAACGTTTAATGGATTGTTTACCTCTGTTTATTAACATCAATTAGATTTCACTCGTGCATTTATAAATAATACTTTTGGTAAAGAAACAAGAATCAGTGGTAATACTTTTGGTAAGGATATAAAGAACCAATTGCCATATTGTGAAAGTGCATAGAGTAATTCGTATTTACATCATTTGTATTTCTCAGTTCTTCAAATTATACACATGCAGTATTTCATCATGCAAAAGAGAAGAGAGCTGTGGTCTAAATGGGAGTCAGCATTTTAATTATGATGCCTGTACTTAGTACAATGCAATATCATGGAAACAGATTTACTTACATGTACATGCTTCAAGAGACTATCATAAGGATGATGATTAAGAATAACTTGAAATAAGAGTTTTAAAAGCTGAATAATCTACCCTGGAGAGCAGAGTGATTTTCTATGATGACTGCATGTTTAAAATGTAAAAGGGTCCATTACAAAACACATTATACACCATTCAGGGCAGGGGAAGTCGTGGCAAAAGAGACAATATACAAAAAATGCTTTTTTCATTAAAGGTTACATTTAAATATGAAACACTAGTAAGATAGATGTTGTTCTGCTGAATGAAATTTTGCAAAACTAAATACTGTACTCTTAATACAGCATAAGGTAAGCGGAATTGGCTAAAACTCTAAAGTGGTGGATACTGCATTTTGTCATTAAACCCTTCAACTGATACTTAATTAATAACATCAACTAATTTAAGGTATACGCATAGGGAAGAAATTCTGAGAGATTTGCTTTCATATTTTGTTGAACACACAAACCTGACTTTGGTTTAAACAATCGGTTCCTTAAGACACCCCCGTTGCAAAACCCACATCTTTTCAGTTTGTCACTTCTATAAATCTTCTGGAAACCAATCATCAAAAGCTTTGTCAATAATGTCAAGAACATGGGATTCCACTGATTTAATTATTCAAGAAGGTGCCAAAATGCTGCATACAAGTTACACATTTTTTTGTTTTGTTTTGTTTTGCTTTTCTTCAAGAACCACATCATAAATTTTCCACACTTTCATCACAAATCGCCCCTACTTGATTTTATTACTGATTGTTTGAAACAATAAAGGAAAAGTTTTTGTCGAATGTACATAAAAAGAGCCACACAAAAGAAATAACTATCTTATACACAGCTTTGGTTCATGACACGTGTGAAGATCTCGGCTATAGCCTTGACGCTGCCTGTGCCATGACCCTGAACTTCTGTCCTTAGCCCCAGTCAGGGTGAATGACGAAGTGTCTTGGTGTGGGGGCGTGGGGCCTGATGTAGTGGGAGCTCCAGTTGTTGACTGGATTGTCGTTCCTGTACTCTGAAACACAGACCAAGTTATGATGCCATTATGTTAGACTGAAATGTACGTTTCTGAGCTGATGGGCTTCTCTTTTCATTTTAAAAAAAAAATAACTTTAAAAATTTGATGTGGCCTGTGGATAATTATTGTTGCTAGGTAAACAGGTATATAGACTTCACTTTCTAATACATAGAGCATTAGTTCGCGTTCATGTACTTTAACTGGGAAATCATTCAGAGCCAGATATTTAGAATCTATTTTCGGGGGTATAAGAATTGGCAAAGTAGGCCTATGTATTCACAAGACACTATTTTTCATACACCTTTTCAGCGGCAATACAAGTCATTGACATTAACATTTGAAATTCCTTCACAAATTTGAAAGTTTGAACCAAGTAAAATTGTTTTATTTCTCACTCGTGTAAGAATCCATATATACAGTCATAATCCGTACACATTTTTTTTTTTAGAAGCACGACCTACGGTCAACTGTTGACCTAATGACCTACCAGGTAGGTGATGCCAGGTGGTATGCATCCAGCGGTTTGCCCTAGTCTGGGGGTCCAGGAGTTGCACATATTTCAAGTTGCTTTCCTTGGTCTTCAGGGACGAGTCCAAAGATCTTCTCATGGCAGGGGTGGGACCTTGACCTTTCTGGCTGCATTGATGAAGTCAAAGGATAATGCCATTGAAATGAATGAACCTTTTCGAAAAACTCAAAAGAAGCTTTCCACATGGCTAAACTAGGCCAACCGATATCCACTATTCATTTACCCTCCCAACTCAGTTTTCCAATCACTAGTTTTGTTTGTCAGTAAATATCTGTATAAGCATTACTCTGTCATTCACACTATCGAGACCAAATCTCAGGCCAAAATAAAAACGAAACGTTTTAATATGGCTGGCTGATTTGGAAATCTGAATGGTAATACGCATACATTCATTCATCTCGTAGGGAATACGTATTACATTACATTACATCACTGTATTTGGCAAACCACTGTGTCTGTTCTTGGTCTCAAGTTTGGATTCGCATTCAGACTGTAATACCTACGTAGAGTACAACAATACAGGTTCGTGACACCTATTAGAAGGACAAATCACATTGTGTACAACCCAATTAATCCGCTAATATATGAAATCCCCCTTTTTTGGGGCCCTACCAGCCAGTGTCAGGGTGTAGAAATGTGTAAAATGACCTGTGGTCTAAATAAAGCATCCGATTTTAAAGTTTCAGGTACGATTTGAGCCTTCTAGATAAAAAAATAAAATGTGTAGGCCTATGTATTCGCACGCGGTCAAAACCAGCCAAATGAAAAATTGGGGACCAACTCAGAATTTGAGATGATCTTTTTCAAAAGACATTAGTGAAACATTTTGGGCGTTGACCCCCCTTTTTCTTCCCGTTAAAAGATCGGGCAAAAGAAGTGCTTTAACCTCCATGGAAGAAACTTCCCGAAATCACAGTGGTATAGTAAAATAACACAAAATGTTAATAGGGCCAAAAGAAGAAAAAACAATAGGTGTCAAAGACCTACACATCATACAAGGGCCACTACTCACGTTTCCAGAGTGCGGATGACCTGTTGTAGTCTCCCTCTCTGTTCCTCAGCTGTCGACCCCATTAGTTTGGCTCCAGCTAACGAAGTGAAGAACTTCAAAGCAACTTGACGCTCTGTAAGAGGTGAAATTATATGCAATGACGTATACAATCAGTGTTTTCTCTATGAAGCAAAACATTAGAAAACCGGAAGTCTCACGTTACCCATCATCTTGGAAATATGTCCCTGTATGGTGGAATGCATCATTTTTTCAGTTTGACCGAACTCCCCCTCCTCTCCCCTGACTTACTTAGAAACTCTTACACTGGTTGCTTAGAATCTTCGAGGGACCGCCCACATCATAAAAGAACCGCCCTTTTTGTTCACCAGCGGAGACCAAACAAACGTAGCTTTCATGAGCGTATCTATCGCAGAGGCGCCACAATGCATCATTGTGGAACTATTGCTCACTCTCCTAGCAACGTTACTATTATTACGAAATGTTTTTCACTCACCACTGTCGTTGGCACTCTCCAGCCAGTTCTCAACACTTTTCCTAGCGTCAGGCAGCAATGACTTCTTCAAGGCGTTGTCCAGCTGATGTTTCTTCTCCTGTGGAATGGAATAGAAGCGAATACAGGCTGATATACTTAACCGAGATAAGAAGTGGTAGGAATACAGAACACTTTGAAAACATGTGTTTATATATTTTTATATATTGGAAAGTGACAGGTCGATGGAGATTTCGAGTCTCTTGGGTCCTGCAAATTGAAAGTTAGTGTTCGTATAGGGCTTTAGCACTCACCAATCACTTTTCTTCTTATGCGATATACAGAGGAACTTGCAAAGCATAAAATGAATGCAACACAAGGACCTTCCTTTTTCAAAGTTCATTACAGACAGTTGAGAATTTGCATATTGACGATGGGATCTTTGTACAATGAATACTACTAAGGATACGTTCAGCAGCGATGCTCTAATGTAATTCCCTAGGATGGTAAGAGATCTCATCGTTAATGCACAAACTCTCAAGTAACAAGTAATGTTCCACGACGCTAGTCTGTCCTGACCTGCATGCGCAACACTCTCTCGATGACTTTCCTGTCAGCCTTGGGCGCTGTTTTCAGCCAGTCGTCAGCCAAGGTCACGGTGTGGGGCTGAAGGGAATCCCTAAGACGCTGAGGGAAAAAAACGTAAAACTGTGGGTGGGGCAGAAAAGTACCGAACAAGAAACAATATGGCTTTAAACTTGCCTACAGAAACTTTGTAATAAAATTTGAGTCTTGACTGACAGAAAAAGGTAATATTGGGACTTTGAAAGATTTCACATGTGTTCATACGTTAGTTAAAGTCCTGCATACTGCACTTCAGTAAGTGTAATACTGCTAAAGGCCGGCGGGCCCTGTTCTCGGTCTCTTCTCTCGCCCTACAACAAAAAATGGCGGTATAGAGGGCGTGCCTCTTTATAAACGCTGACTTGACAACATTTGAGAGCTTGTGCATTCACAATGGGATCTCTTATCATCGTAAGAATAGCTTGTTGAAAGCTACCAAGTGCATTCAGCACCGATGCCCTAACGTAATTCTTACGATGGTAAGAGATCCCATCCTTAATGCTCAAGCTCCCTGTTATCAACTTACGTCTTTGGTGGTGAGCAGATCTGACCCGTCAATCGTCGTAGTGGCTCTGACCGGTGCGGGAATGTGAGGGGGAGGAGATGTTCGTGGTGACCTGGGTGTTGTACTGCCGAGTTTCCTCTGTCGGGAGGTTGGGATGGCTGGCACTGTGGACAGGGTATGGAAATGGGAACATTCATTAGTACGACCTGTATGTACGTGTGAAGATAGCTGGCATTATGGAAAAGGCTATGAAAAGGGAACATTTGTTGAGTACAAACCGTGGGGGTGGCTGACATTATGAAAAGTGGAACATTCGTTGATACGAACTCTATGTATGCGTTAAAATTGTATGAAAAACAGTGCTTGTTTTCAGTCCTTATAATCGAAGTTTACGCTTAATTACAACAACATACTTGCTCGGAAAGAGGATGATATTTCAGAATATAAGCTTGCCCATTTGTCTTTATTAAAAAGTCCACGGCAAATGGCACCCTTGATTGCAACTTTATTCAAGCTCCCACTGAGTCGATATCAAATAGAATGACAGGTAGTTATATTTATGGTACCCTATCCAAGTAAGGCCCGCGTATAAAGAAAGCCCTCTCCATAGCTTCTCAAAATTTTGCTATGGGAGACACCTTAATATTAAGTTCCAAATGTGTAAACTCAAGCAGTCAAAAATAGGTTTCGTTTTACCAAACTCATGCATCCGCGCCCAAATTTGCAAGTCAGTGCAGCATAGGATTTTATTTGGACATTTCAAAAGTGCAACGATCTCATATGGTTTGCCAAATAACATAGTGAACATTATCAGGAAGAATGAAATACACGTTCCTATGGATTTTTGTTTTTGTTGAACTGGCTCAGAATTGTTTTGCGTCAGAAGTAATGCGTGTACACATTTACAAATTCTACTGCACACAACACAACAACACAAAATGCAGAGAAAATAAATAAGGAAATAGATTATCAAATAAATAGAGGATTAAATCACTAACAATGGGACTGAATGATAACTATGAAAGTGAAAAACAAACAAGCCAACAAACTAACAAGCAAAAAGCCTGCTGATAGATACTAATTTAAGAACGACATACTTGGATCTGGATACTTAAACAATTGAATTAACAGTATTGACAGACACAGTGTATAGGACCTCATTATGAGTCACAATGATCACTGCGTTGTCAGCTGTTGTGGACAAATTTAGGATGCTTGTTAACTGTTGTTTTTTTTTTGTTCATACAGCTACAACAGCAATATCTAAACAAGCAAACATTATCATCATCAACAGAATTCTACATTAAAACTTCACATCGTTAAAAACAACCATAATCTGTTGTCTCCATTCCCCCGCCTCCCCTCCCGTCATATGTCCATAGTCTCCATACACACAGGTACACTACAAAGACACCGTGAATAAGAATGTCATGAACAAAGATAACAGATAATCACAAACGTCATAAATACCACCAGTAACTAGAACCTAGAACCTATAGGTTTCTTTGTTCACGCGGTCTAGCAGCAACAAAAATGCCATTTCAGGATAAAAAAAAAGAAATATATTAGAAGCAAGTATTTTTTTTTTAGTTCAAGCAACAATAAATATGGTAAACAGATAGAAAATATGAGACATGTAAAAGTTATAGAAATAGAAATACATGTAAAATAAGCAAAATATGTAAACTTCATCACCCCTTACCAAACAAAAAAAAAATATTATATCTCTACCAGCAACAGCTTTTTTTTTTTTCCATCTAGACCATTTTTTAGTGCACAAGCAACAGTGTCATATCTAACAGGCCACTCAGGCAAACAGAAGGCATAAACATTAAAAAGCAAATGATTGAAAGAAGAAAGAAATAAAAATACTATAACACCAAGAAAGCAAATAAAAAACACACTCAGCGCACATTTTTTTTCTGCAGTCTATTGCTAACAACAACAGCCTGTGATTATTGCTATCTATTCAGTGCAGAAGCAAGAATATGAACTTACGACGTTGTTTACCTTGTGTCACATCTAAAAGACCATTCAGACAGACAGAAAAAAAAGGGGCAAAGAATTAAAGTATAACTAGATATACCAACTTCAGAAAAAAATAACAGTTAACAATCTCGTATTATTTTAAAATAAAGAATTATATTGCTAGTGAAAACAATTTAAACATAAGTTCTTGTCGGTTTAATAAATATGACCAACAACAATATGAGATTTCGGTTGTTTATCTAATGCCAGTAGCAACAACCTCAACTAAGAGTTGTTTGTATTCAACACATCGCACTGCTAGCTACAACGACCTGAGCTTTTCGGTGTTAATCTGCTGTCCGCAAAAACAACCTTAACTGAAAGTTGTTTGCATTCAACACATCGTACTGCTAGCTACAACAACCTGAGCTTTTCGATGTTAATCTGTTGTCCGCAAAAACAACCTCAACTAAGAGTTGTTTGTATTCAACACATCGCACTGCTAGCTACAACGACCTGAGCTTTTCGGTGTTAATCTATTATCCGCAAAAACAACCTTAACTGAAAGTTGTTTGTATTAAACACATCGTACTGCTAGCAACAACAACCTGAGCTTTTCGGCGTTAATCTGTTGTCAGCAAAAACAACCTCGACCTTAAACTTAAATTGTTTGTATTCAACACAACGTACTGCTAGCTATAACAACCTGAGCTGTTGGGTGTTAATCGGTTGTCAGCAAGAACAATCTTAACTTAAAGTTGTTTGTATTCAACACAATATACTGCTACCTACAACAACCTGAACTTTTGGGTGTTATTAATCGGTTGTCAGCAAAAACAACCTTAACCTAAAGTTATTAGTATTCAACACAATAATATATTGCTAGCCACAACAGCTTGAAGTTCTAGCCTTTTATCTGTCTCTAGCAACAACAACAACAACAAAAAAAATGAGCTTTTTTGTTTCTGGTATAGGCAACCTGACATTTATGGGTCCTTCACTACCGCCAGCAACAACAACCAGAATTTTACCTATTTATAAGTATTGCTTTGCAACAGCAATATGAACTTTTAGTCGGTATCTTTTTGTTAGTATCAATCACCTGCTTTCTTTCTTGTGTTAGCGGCCTAGTGTAATATTAGTGTTAGCTACCAACAAGCCCAACTTTTCCTTGATTATCCCTTGCTAACAGTACCACTAATTACCTGCTTTCTTTCTTGTATAAAGTGTTAACGCCAACAAACTCCACTTTTTAAACATTATCCATTGCTGGCAACCATAGCTTAAACTTACGGGTTTGTTGTCTTTCTACCGCTAGTCTGGTCTGTCCTCTGTCTCTCTTGCCTGATAGGACGGCCGCAATGGCAGCCTCGTTAGCTGAAATAATATGAAGATGAACGTGAAGGCAAATCGCCGTCAATAATATTCCTGAGTTTGAGCACGATCTGTGTCTGCGCAACTAATCACATTTCTACATCAATAATCCATATTATTTTTAAAATGTTTTTGCTGTTCTAAAAAAAAAACAAAACAAACCTATCTTCTATCAAGGCGTGCGCTGGTAATATGGCTCCATCAATCATGGGAGACTAATGAAGGTTTAGGCTTACTTGCGTAGAAACTAATGTGTAGCATGGTAACGTTTTCTTCTATACATAGAGGAGGTTTAGTAGTATCAATTATTCCATACGAACAAGGTTCCGAGAAATAAATAAAAAGCATCGTGCGCTACCGTGGTCTCATCTTAGCAAGCTATTCTTAGTGTGAGATGTCTCACTAATCAGAACAATAATGAGATATTTATATGGAAGTCCACATTCTACGTCACTAACCTATGTCACTCAATTCATATAGATGGCTACGTCACCTAAGCGCGCTAAGTTAAGTCGTTAAGAGAAAGAAATGTCAATGAGGTGCTAAAGAGGGTATAATATAATGAAGATATACCCATATATGTATATGGGAGAAAGACCTTACGTTAGGCTACAAGTGTTTGACTGGCGCGAGAGAGAGAGAGAAAAAGAGAGCGAGAGAGAGAGAGAGAGAGAGAGAGAGAGAGAGAGCGAGCGAAACAAAACGATAGGAAAAGGAGTGTTGAGGAAAAGAAGAAGAAAGTCAGTGAGAGGAATAGAAAGGACAAGAAATTATTGAAAAAGAAAGGACGAACGCCGATAAATGAATGATTGAAATGATGAAGTAGCAGGGAGGAAGAGAGAGAGGGAGAGAGAAAGAGAGAGAGAGAGAGAGAGGAATAGAGGAAGAGAGAGACAGAGAGTGTGTGAGAGAGAGGAGAGAGAGAGAGAGAAATTACAGCAGAGGCTTCACTTACATCCGTCCGAGACCGGTTCTGGCACCAGTCTATTTGGAATCTTCCAGGCCTGGAATACCTGTGTAAAAATTGCAATATACGAGTATGTAATTACTTTGGCGTGATGGCCTGAACAGCAATGGTGTGGGTCATGAGAAGAATGCTGTGTGATGAGATAAAAACAGAAGGGTCCATAGACTTACTTAAACGCCATAGACTCGCGTCGACGAAGTACTGCTTCTGAGTCTCTTTCTAGATCTATCTATCTATCTATCTATCTATCTATCTATCTATCTAATATTCCACCTACCTACCTCCTGTCTATCTGTCCGTCCGTCCGTCCGTCCGTCCGCCTGTCTGTCTGTCTGTCTGTCTGTCTGTCTGTCTGTCTGTCTGTCTGTCTGTCTAGATCACGTTCCAGTCACGGAATCATTATCTCATAATCTCTGAATTTAGGCCTTCCCTTTCCTGGGAGGCAGCGTGGCCGTGTGGTGTGTTAGTCGTATTCAGAAACTGAAGACTGTCAGGTCTAAGATTTGTGTGTTCGAATTGTGGGCCGAGTGAATTGCGCTGTGCTGTCCTTGGCAAAGACACTCACTCCCCCTACCGTATACAAGTCAGTTTAATTGAGTACCTGGCTATAGAGCTCGGAGGACCAGAGCGCTGCATGTGGCCGACCAGAAATGGCTTTGTTATATACTTCATTTGTAATATTATTATGTATTTACATGTACGATGTATATTTTTCTATGTGTTTTTATTGCACTGTAGGGATTATAAAACGTGATCAATAAAAGTCCTGTTTTTATAATTCCTCCCCCCCCCCCCCCCCCCCNCCCATCCAGGGAGTTCGTATTAGTAATAGTATAAGGTCCTGTAGTATTTATCCGAGCCAAACCAGTTTTCCCGATTCATTTGGTATACACGCATAGGTTTTGCTGTAGCAGTGTGGTTAATGATATAGATAAACATGGTGAAATTCTTTCTCATGAGAAAATGGAGTTGTTATTGGCGGAACTAGAGTGAATGCCTGTTATTTATTCTGTCTGCCCATCTAACCTTTCTGTGTTTCTCCTGCCCCTGTGCAACATTTCCAACTCAAATTATTTTGTCTGCATGACCCGCCTGTCAACAAAATTATGTACCCATGCCAATGTCACGTATTGTCTAACATAGCCTAACTTACAAGATTATAGACAATCTTATCGCTGTAGCCCCAGTCATTATGCTAAGCCAACGTCTAAGTTTTACCTCGGATAAGGTGGCGTAAATTTATTCCCATTTTGACATGGGTGACGCTTTGTTTTGTCCTCAACACGTTGCGTATTTTTGCTTCTGTCAGAGATCAATGTTTGGCTATAATATTCTCGATCAAACGAATTTCACAAGGACTGCTTTTCGAGGTACCAGGAACCTGGCAAATATCGTACAGAGGTGGCCTGTCTGCGGATTTGACTTATTTAATCTAGTAGGCTTAAGACATTAGATAGCCAAAACAAAGGAAGAGCAAGCAAGAGAGTGAGAGAGAGAGAGAAAGAGAGAGAGAGAGAGAGAGAGAGAGAGAGAGAGAGAGAGGGAGGGAGATCAGCATGAGGGACACTGTATATCATTTTGTTTCATCTTCAATAAGTTGCTTATTTTCAAATCTATCAGAGACCAGTATTTGACCAGCTTTCTCGAAAAGACGAATTTGACCATGCTTGCTTTTCGGGGTCAGGGAGGGTTAATATAAGTGGAGCACAAGAAGTTTTCTGTCCACAAGCTACCATGCAGAGGTGGCACTCGTAGGTGTTTTTTAGTTCAAATTTGCACATATCTAAAGCTGAAATATCCCGTCTTCGAGATAAACATGCCCCTGAAGTGATCAGCAAACAGAACTCGAAACGTGACATCGGCAAACAGATTCGAATAGTCTAACTCTAGAGATTTTCCAACAGATTCGTGATTCTTATACGTCATAACAGAGTGTTTGATGATATAACACCAATTTTCTGATGTGTGCAGAGGTCTCTAAACTTCTAAGTGGAAAATTAAGGCCATATTAGGATTGTTAAAACAGTTGTTTAAGCCTGACATAGTGGTGTTCCGGAGACGAGAAAGGTGGGATCTTAGCTGGAGCGGTATTCTAGCCAACGATCTAAGGTAGAGATGGGAGATAAGCGCAGACATTAAAAATGCATCATAATTAAGCCGTGGCATCGTAGCTTTTAAAAAAGAAGAACCACGCCACCGACGCAAAGGGCCATGTTTTATTGCTGTAAGTGACTAACCTTCGCCTTGTTACAATATGGCACATTTATGTAGGCAAGATCTAACAGAGCTAATCTCAATTAAACCCACATCCCCTTTATGGAAATAAACAATCCCGTTTTAAAAGAAAGCAAGAAAAATTAACCACGGCTAGTGAGACCAGGATTGTAAGTTTCACAAATTTCAGGGTTTATTTATCTTAAACCCAGACCACGGCTGTGGTAAGTGATCGAACAACAGAGTATATACTTTGGCAACAGGACATCACACGATACATAGGTGAAAAAAGTTATTGCAGTTGGGATATTCATATGGTTATTTTATAAAGGCAAAACATCGGTTTTATAGATGGAGCAGAATCTTAAGTGAAACTGGATATTAAACGGCATGATCTCAGTTGGGAACAACTGTACTATATTGTGCTACACTATAATAAAGAAACTGCCATTAAGGCGTACTGCGCAAAACAGGTTCTGAATTTCATATATTTAGCTGCAGATAGTTAATGCTCTTCCTTATTGATTTTGTTAAAAGGATATGAAATTTGCGATATTCACTACGGCTTTTGTTTATGCATGTATAAAGGAAAATTTGTAGTCAGCAAAATTAATCAGCCAGTGTGAATTAATTGAAAGCTCACACACTAACGATGGGATCTCTTACCATCGAAAGCATTACATAAGTGCACTGGTGCTTAATGCTTCCTTAAAGTGTTCAACAATATAGAGTTAATGTACTTCTTCCGATTGTAGGACATCCCATCGTTATTTCGCAAATTCTCAAATATTTCACATCACCGCATTCATCTGGGTTGCTCTACATTAGGATTTTGACATGTTTGTCTCATAGATGCTGGGTTTCTAATGTTTGTTTTATATGAGCATTACCCACCACTAACAATAGAGTGTAGTATTCCCAACATCCTTCTCAAAATCCTGTCAACTGGATTGGACAGTTTGGCTAATGCGTAGAAGCAGGAACCATAACTTAAAAGCCCATGCCTTTGGAACTATAGAAAGAACAAACTATTCAGTAAGCCTATGTAATAAAAATAAGCCCCAAACCCACCTAGTGTATCTCCATTTGGTCTAAAGTCTAGCACAACAAACCACTAAGAGAGATCACACATAATAAAATCCGCTTTACCTTTTCTCGCCTGTCTCTTCAAATGACCTATCTGAAAACAGACTGTCTTTCAATAGACAGAGCGAAGCCTATTTTGAGAATCAATAGCCGCGGACAGCCAAAAGCTTTTGGTCAACAACTGATCAAAGAGATCAATAGCCTGCTCTAGATATTCGATAATGTCACCACAAATCTGAAGTTGCTATAACATAGTATGTAGAAAGTTAATGAGAGTGGAACAGCGGTACGTTTCATCTCTGAATCAAGATTTCATTTATCCTTAGATTTCATTTCGTTCTTAGCATTACATATCTCATATCTACACTTTATGAACTAACTTTATTCCCATCCAGTTTTAGAGTTTTTGTTTTTGTCCCTAAACAGTCGAAAACTTAATTTATACTTTCATCTGGTGAAATTATTTTGTCGTCGATGTTAACTTTTATCCTTTTCCGGATAAATGACGTGTTAAATATAGCTGATTCTACCAAGCTAGTCTTGTCAGAAAGCAAAACTTCAAACTTTTTCTTAAACTGTTCGAAACTATTGTTTCCTCGTACACTAGAACACATGCCTTCTAGAATATACAATCCGGGCGGCGTTTTCATGACCCATATTACTTAGCTCCAAATAAAACACACATATTATCAAATAAAAATGTTCCTTTCAGATAAGCTGCAAAATATTATCATTTAAAAAGCACATTGCTAGATTAATACAGTTTTTCACCCCTAAATTTACCTGTCGGAATATCGTCAGTCCTTCACTGATGGAAAATCAACGTAATGCAACATACAGTGGCAGAGAGAGAGAGAGAGAGAGAGAGAGAGAGAGAGAGAGAGAGAGAGAGAGAGAGCTACAGTGCAGTCTATTCCACGTTAAAGCCACCACTTAGCTAAGAAATTTGATCTGTCCTCACCAGCAACAATAATAGAGAGCTTCTGTTTCAAGTTCGGATCTCGTGCGTACCATTATAGCAGGGGTGGTAGATGCATATATTATGCATTTCCTGCCATTATGGTCATATTGCTCGTTACAAACGTCTAGACTGTGATATTAATTTCACGAGTAGTTCGTAACATGCAGTGCAGTCTCATCGTATCACCAGGAAATGCCATTACGTGCATGCCTACCTCCGCCATATCCGAACTTGCGATAAAAGCTCTCTAATGGGTAATACATGTACCTTGTATCTGTCAGGTGAGCCACCACAGAGACAATGGTAGTTTGTCCTTTTGTCTGAGTCTAGAAATGGATTATAAACTTACAGTAGTACGCTAACCTATAACTAGGTTATAACACAGTATAAGCTATGCTATGTCACAGTTGTCTCTATCAGGGTAGGAGAGTGTGAACCCACCTGTCACTGAGACAAGTCTGTTGTGTCTTTGGGTCAACCTTCAATTTTATGCTTAGCTACTCTATTGACAACCTGTTCTGTGACGGGTACTTAGGGAGATTAAATGTCAGTACCGAGTAGCTCTCTCATGCCATACCACGGTAGGGGTCGTAATGAAGAAGAAAACTTCCGAAAAGTGCGATCAGGAACGAGCGGTAATAGAATCCAGCTGTGGATTTACACCAGTTCTCCTGCCTGCTCCCCGCAAAACCAGCCCAACTCCAACTGCCTACCTTTTGTTTTCTTTTTCTCCTTTATTCACTCTTTGCCAGCATCCCTATCAAAGTAGATACAATGTTTATTCATTCTAGAGTTTTGACGTGATGAATTTGGTCAGTCTAAACAGTGTCTTCTTATCCTCATACCCAAATAAACAAGTTTGTGATCATTTTCGTGCTCACTCTAACTCATTAGTTCTAGATTTCCAGTTTTGCCTGGTATTATGGCTACAAATAGATCATCCATATCGATATCCCGTCTTGGCTCACATAATTTAGAATGGTACATGTCTGTATGATTATCTATCCATGTGGATGGCCCCCTAGCATTTTTGGAAACAAGCAAGGCATTCAAATTCAATGCTTCGTCCATTCGTAGTTTTGTGGAAGGTGAGTACAAAATATTTGCAATCGGACAATTATTAATCAAAGCTATTTAGAATAACTGAATTATCTATCTAATGAAGCCACAACTTAGGGAATGATCACACCAAGATCCATTATGAACATTTATGAAATAAAATAAGCTCTTCATACATTGTCTGTGATTTGTGCATAAGTGGATATCCAATACGTTGGGTCAGATACTACTTGATTTATTTTGTTCAGAATTTTGAGGCGGTTCTGATGACAACCTTTAAACTCATTTTAGAGTTCGAAAATTTGTGGACGATATCATTTTCATGCTTATGTAGGTGATCCTGTATTTTTCCATATTTCATTGATATGACATTATGGTTCAATGTGGACAAAATATACTTTTAACATAGAACTCCAAGTGTCATACAATCTGCACAAATCTATACAACAAACTTTAGTTTAATATGATTGAACCAGCAGAAGCAATGTATTTCTGAATCGAGTCTTACCGGTTTCATCACATCTGAGAGCTAGCGCATTAACAATGGGATTTTCTTATGTATTAAAAATCTTATGTTGCATTTAGAACATCTATTTATTGTCCTAGTACATACATAATTTAACAAAATGACTTGTAGAGTCTAGACTATATAGAGTGTACTGCACAAAAACTGTCAGGATGTAAGTCTATGCTGAATGCCCAAATATTAACATGACCTACCATATTTAGATAACTAGAAGTCACAAAACGTCGGTGACTTCCCTTGCCGCCCTGCAAAGTGGCATTCCAATGTATCTGGACTGCCAACCCATTGCAAGCGCACTTGTAAGTGGTCAATGCTGTTTACATAATGTGTACTCAATCACAGCTTCAGACACTTTGTGATTACAAGGAATCAATCAAAGGACAATAGAGTGTGTACATTTGCAAACACGGGGAAAGGGAAAGAGCACTGGGACTATGGATTTTTTTGAGGAGGATGGGGACTTTGGGGTGCTGGGGAAAGAGTCTAGAATAACGCAATTGAAAAAAAAAATTGGGGTGAGAGAGTGGGGGGGGAAGAGGACTAGGAAATCAAGAAAAGACGTTCACTGTTGAAATAGAATTCGTCAGATTACTGGGAAAACTTACGTTCGCCTAGTTTAGTAAGGATTTGACCTTTTAAAGTGTGACTAATAAACCTGAGTGAAGACAATGTGATTGTTGTTTCTGTTTCTTTTCCGTCAATGTTTTAGCCGATGACGCTGGATTGTTCCGGTAAAAAGGTTGATTTAGTAGGCTTGGTTAATTAGTTTAGTAAAAAGAAAGTTCGTTCCATGAATGGTTGTGTAGTCAGTTATCCCATGAAACATCTACACCAAAACTACATCAATTGCATTTGTTTCCTTTGACCTGAACAAATCAATACAAGGAATGAAAGCTGGTCAACACTCCACAGTTACAAGGGTCATTCTATAAAACTGTGGTTGTATAAGCAAGGTAACTGACCGACACCACTGCAAAGTTCTCTATCGTCCCCTAAAAAGACCTACCGATAAAGTGTACCTCTCCCTTATGACCGTGATCACTAATGGCAAAATCGTGCAAAGATCTAGTAGCACAAAGAAACGGTGTTGTTTTCATAACACTGAAATTAGGATTCGGTAAGTTGTTCACCTTTTCCTGGTACCCTGGACAATTAAAGAAACAACATTCAACATTTACTAAATCTCCCAGCCTTTCTCCTACTAATAATGCGGGTGGATCTCAACTTTCGGGCTTCTGAGGGATCCAAAGCTAACTTTGTAGTTTTGGAGGTTAGCATCATTATCCTCTTTCAGTTCCACCTTATAACTCTAATTTACAACTTTCGATGATTCTAAGATTTTGAAAATGAACCGCAGTATCCCTGGTAGCATTGCTTATCCTGAATATCACAATACAGTTTTTGGGACACACGTAGGACTTGTAAGGATGTCCTCATAATTATTGTCTGAGGGTAGGTTGTGAGCACGGAAACCTTCGTTATACTAGAATGGCCAGACCACATAACGTTGATCCGAATTTGACCATGCTTTCCACAAGCTACCAACTAGAAACGCATATCCACAAATTTCCATGCTGTGTCCAGTCCTTAAGAGATGTATGCGTTGCTTGTGATCAGACCCCACATAGTCCCCGAGTAGCACATCTCAGAGGCCCATTCGGATTATCATTTACAGGCCAGAAAAGTGTAGGGGTAGGCTAGTTTATCCTGGATTGCATTATGGTGTATGAGTAGATGCTCTTCCTGCATATACCGTTTGAGAACCACGTCTCAAATGCAAAGTCCAACAAAAACCACTTAGTAGCTTGGCAATCACTTACTCTACTGCGAATACAGTAATACCTTGTCCTATCCATTCCTCTATTCCTTCCTAGTTTATTGAGTAAGGCACCAGGTATATGGACTTGGAGAGATAAAGAGGGAGGGGCATATAGGCACTATGAGAAGACCCTTATACAGAGATGCTAATCCTTGGAGGAGAATAGGCGGAGAGACAGAGGTGATGGGAGAAGGGGGGAAGACAAAGACTATCAGGCCATAATAAGCTCCTAAGTTCCTCTCTGGGTAACCCTTCCCCCTCTCCCTTTCCACCTGCCAAGCCCGTTATCATCATCTACGCCACTGACTTTATAGAAAAGCAAGAGGTCAAGATGAAAGAGGCCAAGAAGTGAGTTCTTGAGGAAGAGAAGAAAGAGTGACATCTGAAGAGGAGCCAAGACTTACCTCGCTGGGGCTATTGCCGAAGAGAACATCTCTGATGGTTTCCCTCTTTGGTTCCTTGCCCTGTAAAACATAGACAGTAAAATCTGTAACAGGTGTAACAACGTTAAAATCAGTAGCAATTGCCAACACCACTGAACTTTTGCCAAATAGTTATGGTACTGGACTCAGGACTAAAGGGTCATTGGCATGATGCTCGCTGTGGTCATGAAGAAATAATATATGAGAAAACATTAAATTAACATCTTGCTCAGCCCAGCCAGCTGGAAACAGGTATGAGGCTGTGGGCAGAGAAAGTTATTGTCCGAATGCTAAAAATTTCGGCGTACATAAATCTGCAGCGACACTGATATGGTACTCTTCTCAGGAAGTTGAGAAATTTACAGAGTGGGTTGGTCTGCTGGGGTAATTTGAAGTTAAGTAACGTAAGTGGAAAGATGGTTAATCGAGCGATGAATGCTTCACACAGCAGCATCAAACGAGATTGACATCAGTAGTTACTACAAGAGGACGGAACTCCCCTGTCAGGACTCCTCCCCTCCCCTCCCCCCTCTTTAATTATCTTTTTGAAGTATTTTGAATATAATATTAACACTCCCTTACAATGTATGTGTAATGGATGGATGGATGGATGGATGGATGGATGGATGAATGGATGGATGGAAGGATGGATGGATGGATGGATGGATGGATGGATGGATGGATAGATATGCCATTTACCTATCTAGGGGACACATCAGCAGCTGAAAGGAGTATGATTTTAAAATAATCATATTTTTTATTTGATGTATAGATCTATGTATATAATCATCGTACATCCAGTTGTCGACACTGTTCACGTGACACCGGGCTGAAAAATTCGATCACCGCATCACACACGGCAGGCGCTGTAATGAGAATTTATCCTATCATTGCGCCCAACGTGGTGGAGTGAAAGTGAGAGGTGGTTCTATCTATGGTAGCGCCACAAGGATTGAAAATACATAGGTCTTTTGTGACAAAGGTCTTATGTGACATAGCTATGACCACCAGTCCGCAATGGGGCTGGGATAACTAGATGGCGTGGGGGTGAGGGGGGCGTTAACGAGTTATGGAAGGCGAAAGATAAGAACCAAAGATAGTTAGAACCGTTGAAGCCGAGACAAAAATGCTGAGCTGAGCAGGTTTATCCAGTGATTCGCGCGTTCTTATTTTATGTTTGGCCGAATAGTTACGGCATTGGACTCATGATCAAAAGGTCGTGGGTTCCATTTCCTATCTCGTCTTGTTGTAAGTGCCTCATGAAAGCATTTCTTTATTATTTTTCTCCGTCCATTCATCTGTTAAATGGGTTATAGACTAAAGGCGGGGAAAAATATTACTAGTAATCAGAGCTTATTTATGGTAGCAGCACTATAAGGCCTCTATGGAGTTCAGAAAGTTCCAGAGTGATGAAGCCTGCTGGGGTAATAATATGAGGTCGCGTGAACGAGCTTTAGTCAGGATACGAGACTTGTAAACCGCTTTTAATTATTATTATTATTATTAATATTATTATATCTAGCAGGGCTTATGTTATTTCCGTTATCTCCTATGAGGAAGGTTTCTAGTCAGCCTAACCATTGTCATAATCATGACTAAATTTTATCAATGCTTTAGCAATCTTGACAGGTGTGTATAAAATGTGAAGATTGGTGACTGGAATGTAATGTGAATATCTTGAAATTCTCTCTGTGAGTATTATGTGGGGGTCGAGGAGCTTCCAAAAGTCCTTATACTCATACATTCACCTCTTTCCCCCCTTAATGAACACACACAGCACAGACTTAAGGCCACTGTGTCGTGTCCACTTGCCAAGTCTATAAAATGCCCCATTGCTTCATAACCAACTGTATATTCACCACTCTATTATTCCAATACATTTCGTCACGTCCCTCAGCCAAGTGCCAGAATTACCTGCTCAGCGGAGACTAATCGATAGATCAATATATCGATCGATTGGTAAGTTCAAGAGCTGCCTAAAAGCCTTGCGTGAGGTACGAAAAGGTGGGATCTGTAAAGATGATTGACAAAACCTATGGTCTGTCACGCACGGATCACTGATTCCGTTACTTGTTGTTTAAGAATGACTTTGAGAATAATCCCTTTAATAAACTTTACCGGCATATTGTGTAATGAAATGATTTCTTGTGGGTTTTGTTTTAACTAGAGCAAAAGTAATCAGTAACTGCTATCCTACAACGTTTACTACTATTATTACTACTATTACTTCTACTACTACTTCAACGACAAGAGCTAATACTACTACTTCCACTACTACTACTTCTAGTACTAGTTCTACTACTTTTATTACTACTACTACTTTTACTACTACTACTACCACAACTACTACTACTGCTACTGCTACTGCTACTACTACCACCACTACTACTACCACTACTACTACTACCACCACCACTACTACTACTGCTACAACTACTACTACTACTAGTACAACGACTACTACTACTATGCTACTGCTACTGGTTACTACTACCACTACTACTACTACTATCACTACTACTACTACAGCTACTACTACTACTACTACTACTACTACTACTATTTCTATTATGTACTGTAAATACTAGAAATATATGTACCATTACTTGTGCTACTACTACTGCTGCTGCAACCGCTTTTATTGCGTTGCTGTTATTACTCCTCGACTTCTACCACTACCATTTCCACTTTCACTACGCCAGACGTAGGTAGTACGCCTATCTCATTCGAATGATTTTTTTTTTTAAAAGAGGGGAAAACAACTGTGTTAGATAGGACAAGAAAATGCTGTTAATCTAAGATTTTAGTGCTATTTAAAATAAAATAAAAAATAAATGACTTTGTTACTTATTGTGTGGCATATGATGACGTATTAGGTTGTAGCTGACACAAAAATAGGACTTTTCGCAAGCTGCTATTTTATCTGAAATAAACATTCTGCCTAGAAGTGTGACGACTACTGCTACTACCACTTGTATCCAGGTAATACCGCCATGATATGTGCAGCAAGGCCAGCTTTCTCCATGGCTTTCTCAGCTCCCTAAGGCACCTCATCGACTGCTTTCACTATAATTGGTTATTTAGGGGCATCAGTTGGCTTCTAAAGCAAAGGTCCCTAATCAGAGGCTTCCAAGCGACGTAAAGATATAATCTACACCCCAAATGAAGTGCATCAGTGGCCATTCAACCTCAATTGACCAATTAACCAGCAAGCAAACAAGCAAACAATCGAGCAAGCAAGCAATCAACCAACCAACCATTTGATCAACCCCCGACCGACTGACTCACCAGGCAATCGACCAACCAAGCAACCAAGCACCAACCGACCGACCGACCGACCAAGTGAGCGATCAAGCAAGCAAGCAAGCAACTTCTAGAGAATTCCTTACAGCCAAGAAAAAAATTTACCTATTTATTTACCTATATGGAGAATAGGAAACTTTTCTAGCAGTTGGTTGGATGGTTGGTTGGTTGGTTGGTTGGTTGGTTGGTTGGTTGGTTGGTTGGTTGATTGGTTGCTTGGTTGTTTGGTTGGGTGGGTGGTTGGTTGGGTGGTTGGTTGGTTGTTGATAGTATTAATAGAACCCTGGTCTGATTCTTTATTCGGAGACTCCCAAGAAATCCACGGCAGTAACTGAGTAAATTGTGGATGCTTATATCTGTTTTGGAGTAGATTAAACAACCATTACCCACTTTCCAGCAATTATAACAATTACAGTAATGACGGCAATAGGAAGAAGAGTCAAACGATGCATCCTCACCGCATAACGAGTTTTCTTGTTACTCTATTCGTTTAGTTTTGCTGTAATGCAAGCCGCGGAGAAGATGACGCTGGTAGTCAGGAAGGGAAATAATTTCGCAATTCACACACAGACTACGAAGACTGCTTGAGTTATCTCCTCTCAAAGTGTGCCAACCTGAGTCCTGAGCGCCCTTGAAATTGTTTTGAAAGTATGGCAAAGTAATGCCTTGTTCTGGTCATTCATCCTGAAAAACGGGATGGCCCCATGAGATTATCGTGCCATTATTTTTATTTCACATTTCAGTCATATAGGACTAAACTCTTTAAACTTTGAAACCGACAATGTCGAATACAAACCGCTGAGTGAGTACACTTTTGCCGAGTTCAGAAAGTTAACGGTTATCCACAGCAAGGCTATCAGTAGAGGTGAAAATGATAATAATCCCATTGACATATACGTTAAACAATAAGGGATACACACACACACACACACACACACACACACACACACACACACACACACACACACACACACACACACACACACACACACATACATACATACANGTTTAGTAAAAAGAAAGTTCGTTCCATGAATGGTTGTGTAGTCAGTTATCCCATGAAACATCTACACCAAAACTACATCAATTGCATTTGTTTCCTTTGACCTGAACAAATCAATACAAGGAATGAAAGCTGGTCAACACTCCACAGTTACAAGGGTCATTCTATAAAACTGTGGTTGTATAAGCAAGGTAACTGACCGACACCACTGCAAAGTTCTCTATCGTCCCCTAAAAAGACCTACCGATAAAGTGTACCTCTCCCTTATGACCGTGATCACTAATGGCAAAATCGTGCAAAGATCTAGTAGCACAAAGAAACGGTGTTGTTTTCATAACACTGAAATTAGGATTCGGTAAGTTGTTCACCTTTTCCTGGTACCCTGGACAATTAAAGAAACAACATTCAACATTTACTAAATCTCCCAGCCTTTCTCCTACTAATAATGCGGGTGGATCTCAACTTTCGGGCTTCTGAGGGATCCAAAGCTAACTTTGTAGTTTTGGAGGTTAGCATCATTATCCTCTTTCAGTTCCACCTTATAACTCTAATTTACAACTTTCGATGATTCTAAGATTTTGAAAATGAACCGCAGTATCCCTGGTAGCATTGCTTATCCTGAATATCACAATACAGTTTTTGGGACACACGTAGGACTTGTAAGGATGTCCTCATAATTATTGTCTGAGGGTAGGTTGTGAGCACGGAAACCTTCGTTATACTAGAATGGCCAGACCACATAACGTTGATCCGAATTTGACCATGCTTTCCACAAGCTACCAACTAGAAACGCATATCCACAAATTTCCATGCTGTGTCCAGTCCTTAAGAGATGTATGCGTTGCTTGTGATCAGACCCCACATAGTCCCCGAGTAGCACATCTCAGAGGCCCATTCGGATTATCATTTACAGGCCAGAAAAGTGTAGGGGTAGGCTAGTTTATCCTGGATTGCATTATGGTGTATGAGTAGATGCTCTTCCTGCATATACCGTTTGAGAACCACGTCTCAAATGCAAAGTCCAACAAAAACCACTTAGTAGCTTGGCAATCACTTACTCTACTGCGAATACAGTAATACCTTGTCCTATCCATTCCTCTATTCCTTCCTAGTTTATTGAGTAAGGCACCAGGTATATGGACTTGGAGAGATAAAGAGGGAGGGGCATATAGGCACTATGAGAAGACCCTTATACAGAGATGCTAATCCTTGGAGGAGAATAGGCGGAGAGACAGAGGTGATGGGAGAAGGGGGGAAGACAAAGACTATCAGGCCATAATAAGCTCCTAAGTTCCTCTCTGGGTAACCCTTCCCCCTCTCCCTTTCCACCTGCCAAGCCCGTTATCATCATCTACGCCACTGACTTTATAGAAAAGCAAGAGGTCAAGATGAAAGAGGCCAAGAAGTGAGTTCTTGAGGAAGAGAAGAAAGAGTGACATCTGAAGAGGAGCCAAGACTTACCTCGCTGGGGCTATTGCCGAAGAGAACATCTCTGATGGTTTCCCTCTTTGGTTCCTTGCCCTGTAAAACATAGACAGTAAAATCTGTAACAGGTGTAACAACGTTAAAATCAGTAGCAATTGCCAACACCACTGAACTTTTGCCAAATAGTTATGGTACTGGACTCAGGACTAAAGGGTCATTGGCATGATGCTCGCTGTGGTCATGAAGAAATAATATATGAGAAAACATTAAATTAACATCTTGCTCAGCCCAGCCAGCTGGAAACAGGTATGAGGCTGTGGGCAGAGAAAGTTATTGTCCGAATGCTAAAAATTTCGGCGTACATAAATCTGCAGCGACACTGATATGGTACTCTTCTCAGGAAGTTGAGAAATTTACAGAGTGGGTTGGTCTGCTGGGGTAATTTGAAGTTAAGTAACGTAAGTGGAAAGATGGTTAATCGAGCGATGAATGCTTCACACAGCAGCATCAAACGAGATTGACATCAGTAGTTACTACAAGAGGACGGAACTCCCCTGTCAGGACTCCTCCCCTCCCCTCCCCCCTCTTTAATTATCTTTTTGAAGTATTTTGAATATAATATTAACACTCCCTTACAATGTATGTGTAATGGATGGATGGATGGATGGATGGATGGATGGATGAATGGATGGATGGAAGGATGGATGGATGGATGGATGGATGGATGGATGGATGGATAGATATGCCATTTACCTATCTAGGGGACACATCAGCAGCTGAAAGGAGTATGATTTTAAAATAATCATATTTTTTATTTGATGTATAGATCTATGTATATAATCATCGTACATCCAGTTGTCGACACTGTTCACGTGACACCGGGCTGAAAAATTCGATCACCGCATCACACACGGCAGGCGCTGTAATGAGAATTTATCCTATCATTGCGCCCAACGTGGTGGAGTGAAAGTGAGAGGTGGTTCTATCTATGGTAGCGCCACAAGGATTGAAAATACATAGGTCTTTTGTGACAAAGGTCTTATGTGACATAGCTATGACCACCAGTCCGCAATGGGGCTGGGATAACTAGATGGCGTGGGGGTGAGGGGGGCGTTAACGAGTTATGGAAGGCGAAAGATAAGAACCAAAGATAGTTAGAACCGTTGAAGCCGAGACAAAAATGCTGAGCTGAGCAGGTTTATCCAGTGATTCGCGCGTTCTTATTTTATGTTTGGCCGAATAGTTACGGCATTGGACTCATGATCAAAAGGTCGTGGGTTCCATTTCCTATCTCGTCTTGTTGTAAGTGCCTCATGAAAGCATTTCTTTATTATTTTTCTCCGTCCATTCATCTGTTAAATGGGTTATAGACTAAAGGCGGGGAAAAATATTACTAGTAATCAGAGCTTATTTATGGTAGCAGCACTATAAGGCCTCTATGGAGTTCAGAAAGTTCCAGAGTGATGAAGCCTGCTGGGGTAATAATATGAGGTCGCGTGAACGAGCTTTAGTCAGGATACGAGACTTGTAAACCGCTTTTAATTATTATTATTATTATTAATATTATTATATCTAGCAGGGCTTATGTTATTTCCGTTATCTCCTATGAGGAAGGTTTCTAGTCAGCCTAACCATTGTCATAATCATGACTAAATTTTATCAATGCTTTAGCAATCTTGACAGGTGTGTATAAAATGTGAAGATTGGTGACTGGAATGTAATGTGAATATCTTGAAATTCTCTCTGTGAGTATTATGTGGGGGTCGAGGAGCTTCCAAAAGTCCTTATACTCATACATTCACCTCTTTCCCCCCTTAATGAACACACACAGCACAGACTTAAGGCCACTGTGTCGGGTCCATTTGCCAAGTCTATAAAATGCCCCATTGCTTCATAACCAACTGTATATTCACCACTCTATTATTCCAATACACTTCGTCACGTCCCTCAGCCAAGTGCCAGAATTACCTGCTCAGCGGAGACTAATCGATAGATCAATATATCGATCGATTGGTAAGTTCAAGAGCTGCCTAAAAGCCTTGCGTGAGGTACGAAAAGGTGGGATCTGTAAAGATGATTGACAAAACCTATGGTCTGTCACGCACGGATCACTGATTCCGTTACTTGTTGTTTAAGAATGACTTTCAGAATAATCCCTTTAATAAACTTTACCGGCATATTGTGTTATGAAATGATTTCTTGTGGGTTTTGTTTTAACTAGAGCAAAAGTAATCAGTAACTGCTATCCTACAACGTTTACTACTATTATTACTACTATTACTTCTACTACTACTACAACGACAAGAGCTACTACTACTACTTCCACTACTACTACTTCTAGTACTAGTTCTACTACTTTTATTACTGCTATAACTTTTACTACTTCTACTACTACTACTACAACTACTACTACTCCTACTGCTACTGCTACTACTACCACCACTACTACTACCACTACTACTACTACCACCACCACTACTACTACTACTACAACTACTACTACTACTAGTACAACGACTACTACTACTATGCTACTGCTACTGGTTACTACTACCACTACTACTACTACTATCACTACTACTACTACAACTACTACTACTACTACTATTTCTATTATGTTCTGTAAATACTAGAAATATATGTACCATTACTTGTGCTATACTACAGCTGCTGCAACCGCCTTTATTGCTGTTGGTGCGATTACTCCTCGACTTCTA
Source organism: Ellobium chinense (assembly GCA_033807755.1). Taxonomy (NCBI): domain Eukaryota; kingdom Metazoa; phylum Mollusca; class Gastropoda; order Ellobiida; family Ellobiidae; genus Ellobium; species Ellobium chinense. The sequence goes on from JAWQUT010000207.1 coordinate 1,182,823, forward strand.
CCACTACCACTTCTACTTTCACTACGCCAGCCTTAGGTAGTACGCCTATCTCATTCGAATGAGTTTTGTTTTAAAAGAGGGGAAAACAACTGTGTTAGATACGACAAGAAAATGCTGTTAATCTAAGATTTTAGTGCTTAAAAAAAAAAAAAAAATCAATGACTTTGTTACTTACTGTGTGACATAATATGATGATGTATTAAGTTGTAGCTGACACAAAAATAGCACTTTTTGCAAGCTGCTATTTTATCTGAAATAAACAGTCTGCCTAGAAGTGTGAAGACTACTGCTACTACCTCTTGTGTCCGGGTAATACCCCATGATATGTGGAGCACGGTCAGCTTACTCCATGGCTTTCTCAGCTCCCTAGGGCATCTCATTAACTGCTTGCATTATAATTGGTTATTTGGGGGCATCAGTTGACTTCTAAAGCGAAGGTCCCTAATCAGAGGCTTCCAAGCGATGGAGTAGATTAATCAACCATTACCCACTTGCCAGCAATCATAACAATTACGGTAATGACGGAAATAGGAAGAAGAGTCAAACAGCCCATCCACATCGCATAATGAGTTTTCTTGTTGCTTTTTTCGTTTAGTTTTGCTGTCATGCAAAAAGCAAGCCTCGAAGACAAGAAGAAAAAAAAAAAAGCTGGTAGTCAGGAAGGGAAGTAATTTCGCAATTCACACACAGACTACGAAGACTGCTTGAGTTATCTCCTTTCAAAGTGTGCCAACCTGAGTCCTGAGCGCCCTTGAAATTCTTTTGAAAGTATGGGCAAAGTAATGCCTTGTTCTGGTCATTCATCCTGAAAAACGGGATGGCCTCATCAGATTGTCGTGCCAGCAATTTTATATTCACATTTCAGACATATAGGACTAAACTCTTTAAACTTTGAAACCGACAATGTCGAATACAAACCGCTGACTGAGTACACTTTTGCCGAGTTCAGAAAGTTAACGGTTATCCACAGCAAGGCTATCATTAGAGGTGAAAATGATAATAATCTCATTGACATATACGTTAAACAATAAGGGATATACACACACACACACACACGGACGCACACACACACACACACACACACACACACACACACACACTCTCACATACACACACACATACACACACACACATACACACACACACACACACACACACAAAGAGGACGGGGGGCAGGGCAGTAGCCATGAAAAGAACTGTGTAAATAACTATGCAAAAGTTTACTAATGCAGTAATGATATCGCCACCAACTCTTCAAACTGTAACAGGAAGCCGGCAAACAGAATGTGTTTTTAATAATAATTCAGCATGGTAGTTTTATGGAGTTTATAGAGGCTCGTATCCACCACCAGACACCTACGTCGACTTGGCATAAGTATTATGCCAGCAGACCAGATGTTTTAGTAGCCTTCTCAGCTCCCCGAAGATTACACAGTGCTGCTGCCCATTTACATAAATTGTTCACTAGGATTCGGAAAATATCTTTCACTGCATAAAATAGTTAGGTACTCACTATTACAGACGGGTTGGGTGAGAAGATTGTGTATGTTTTCCCACACCACATATTATAATTATGACCATAGGGGGAATCGAGCTCTCGATAATTTTATCTCGAGTCCAACGCCCTAACCATGCGGTTATACTACTCCAAATTGCCAATCATTTTCCTCCTCCTCTCCCCCCCCCCTCCTTCCCCCACAAATCCAAACCACAACGATTAATTTAGCTGTGCCCCTTCCTTCTAATTCAAAACGTGAATAGGCGATTAGCTTATCTGTTAGTCTAAAGTCAGCGTGTATATTTAAACCTCTTTAATCTACATCAAATCCTGCTATGCTAATACTGATTCCTAATCAATGTAGTTCTACAATAAAATCAATACCAATCCCTCTGATCATTGATCTACCAGCGATAGGGTAGGATTATGGAACTGTGTGTGTTCATAAGTTGGCTGGAAGGCTTATCACAGCTAATGATTAAGGAACATTAATATACGAAGGCATGCAATGACAGCCTTTTCTACAAGAGTTGTGGTTTAAAGATCTACACAGTTACGCCCCTTTACGTTATGCTGATCAAACTGTAGTTATTATTGTTATGCTAATATGCAATGTTTGCTCATATGTATGATATGTATACCTGAGATAATAAAGTTATTGTTCTTGTTATTGTTACGTCTCTTTAGTTCCTTAAACTGTACGTACTGTATGGGTTAGTTATCGGCCTTCGATATTTTTTTAGGTAATTGTTTTAAATACCAACGACAGTCTAAATAGACATACATTTAGAAATTTCAGTCCATGAGGCAAAATGATTGATTTAGCAGTCAGTGAGCATAGTTTTCCTCACTTGCAGTTTTTGTACAAGGAAATAGTCTTAGTTCTACTTTAATTCATCTTTCCGAACCAGGCATCAGGACAAACAATCTCGAATTTGCCATTATCTGGGCGTGAATGACCGTGTAATGCATATATAGTTACTAATAAACAAACACCATAAATAGATAGATGGATGATTGTTCGTTTGTTTAGTTTGGTTGACTGGTTAGTTGGTTGGCTGGTTGCTTGCTTGGTTGGTTAGTTGGTTGGTTGGTTGGTTGGTTGGTTGGTTGGTTGGTTGGTTGGCTGGTTGGTCGGTCGGTCGGTTGGTCGGTTGATTGGTTGGTTGGTTGCTTGCTTGCTTGCTTACTTCATTGGTTGTGTGGTTGATTGGTTGTTAAATTGATAGAGTGTGGATTTTGGGTTCCCTGTTTGATGGTTGACTTCTTGATTAGTAGAGTGATTTCTTGGCATGATTGTTAAACGAGATTGATTGTTGCATGCGATTTTAATGGTTGGTTAGCTTATTTTATTGATAGTCTGGTTGATTAATTTATGATTGATTGATTGATTGATTGGTTGATTGATTGATTGATTTGACTATGTAATGAATGGCTGTGGGCCTGGCTGTTTGGAGCTTGCTTACATAGATGAGTAAATGGGTGATTTGACTGATCTTGAGTTGGAAGATGAGCACCCACATGTCTTTTTTTTCTTAACAGAATGACAGATGAGCAGCTTCTTTTAAACACTTACCTTTTCCTTCAGACCCTCTAGAACGACATCAGGGGGATAGTCATGGTAGTCCACTTTATAAAGAGAATGGTATTTATCGACCTTGCTGCTTCTTGACCCGGCAGCGGAAGCTGGGAAGAGCTCTCTACTATCCTCGTTCGCTAAACGTAAGTTGCGAGCAATCCAGTTTCCGGTCGGGGCCTGAAAGTTGGGGACCACAGGAATTGGGTCTGCGCTGGCAGTCGCCATGTTTGGATCTGTTCTCAGCCTGAAGCACGAACGAACTGGTTCAATTTAATAATGAATGCGAGACTCAGTGTAAGTAACAAGCCATATAAAATAATATTATTAAATACTCATCTAACGTAACTGGACATCTGAACGCTGATGTATCTGAGGTGGAATGTGTTTGACGTAAAATTGTCACAAAAAGAACAATTTACCAGGAGCTCGTCTATTCTGTGCGTCTGACACAAGGGACATAAACAATGATAGTAAAACTGTCCCTCTTCAACCCCACCCCCAACCCCCCACAAAAAAAACCCAAAAAACAACAACAACAAACATAATGGAAATTAAAGGAATGAAATATGAAAGGAGTACGTTTTCAGGATTGCAAAATCATTGCGGAAATCGAAAGAGTTTGGGGCATTGAAACTACTGTGACCAAAACTAAAGTAAACACGGGTATCACGAACATCAATTCATCTTTCCGAATCAATCAGCCAAATAAAATAATTTAGATTTGCTTGTCGGAAAGATGAATTTCACGTTCTGTCCCGAAAACACCTGATCATCTCCATCTACTTCCTCTTTTCGTTATTATCCTCATCTCTTACTCATTCATTCACCCTTTCTTGCCTCATTCCCAGGCCATGGCAAATATGAGATTCTTTGTCCTAGCTGGCTGATTCGGAAAGGTGAATCAGAGATTAAAACTGAGAGCTTGCGCATTGACGGTGGGATCTCTTACCATTGTAAGAATTACATTAGTGCATCGGTGCTGAATAGGTCCTTGATACCGTTCAACATGCAGACTTAATATAATTCTTACAATGATAAGAGATCCCATCGTTAATGTGCAAATTCTGAATTAACTCCAATGCGTGTTTCGGATCAAACTGAATATCGTACATAATACAAAAGACACTCACTTTCTCGAACCTTACATACTCAAATTCATCTTAATTCCTTGTCAGGAACATATCCATTGCTCCATGTTGCCAAATCAAGTTCATCATAAAAACTCGATTGTCCAACCAACTCCAAATTTTAACCAGTCACTTGAATTTGAGTATATGATGTTCTCTACTGTATTAAAATGCGTTACCTTCAAAGTCCTCTTTATACTAGCATTCTTTAGAATCAACTACTAAGTCCTCTGATACCACAAAATATAACTGAACCCCCTACAGACAGTCTTCTGATAATCCCAGCACACCGCTGTGTCCTCTACAATAGCGACCACCAGGTCGACTGCACAGAGGATATCAGAACCTTGGTAAATCTAATATAATACAGTCTCGACTTCCGTAAGGTCTCAATACGGGTACAGAGAAAGGTCAGGCGCCAATCAGAATAATTAGAGGCTGTTATGAACATTAAAACGATACATGGACTGGATACTGTAAATGTCCATTTCTTCGAATGCCCTTTGAATGCCAATGTGTTTTCGTGGTTAAATCCTCTATCAATGTTCAAAACATTTGTCTTTCCGGTGGAAAATGTGAAAAGATAGGGGGAAGGACATACGATGGAAGGGTGAAAAAGAAAGAAAGAAAATAAAGAGGAAAGAAAGAAACAAAAGCATAGGAAAGGAAGGAAGAGAGGAGGAGGATTCAAGAAAAGAAGGAAGGAAGAAAGAAAGAAAGGAATTAGGGTGAGTGGAAGGAAGGAAGGAAGGAAGGAAGGAAGGAAGGAAGGAAGGAAGAAGGAAGGAAGGAAGGAGAGCAGGATATGTTCAGTGTCTTTTGCGCTTATAATGTTTTATATTAAAAGCCGATTAAACTTTTTTTTTTTTTTTAAAATATTAAAAAAGGAAGGA
>JAWQUT010000207.1:1198457-1226036 GCA_033807755.1 Ellobium chinense
AAGCCTAAAATGTGGAAAATAAACAGGGCTTCTTGATTCCGTTCGCTTTAGCGGTACCTGACGGTTTAACCGTTTTCGTTTTAACTCACTTGGGACCAGCCCTGAGTCTGAGGCACAATCCCCCGGGACCAGGCTTTTGAGGGCGTTTTCAGATAATGATTTTTCCATGTTATGCTATGCCTACATGCATGAAATTTGGCACAGTAATAGTTCTTAGGCTTCTAAATCCAGTGATATATTCAGATTTCTTCTAAGTATCGTAGTTTATGATTTATGAACTTATAAAAATGTGTATATTTTGGTTTTTCGCAAAAAAAATTTTCCTCCTTCTGTTGCTACTTTACTATCAGTATATATCAATGCTTTCTGACATATGCAAAAAAAAACAAAACGCCGTCTAATTCTCAGGTTATCAGATACATTCAATTCACATACAGAGTAAGTACATTTTGGGTCATTATTACTCTGTCACATATAGTAGACAGAGCAGAAAGAACAATGAAACATGACTGAACGTACATAAACACAGACACACAGAATGTTGTGGACTCACCCACTGTACTCAAAATACTCCAATTATAGTCCAGACACTGAATTTATTGGATGTAGTCCTTCTGGGTGTGGTAAAGGCCGAAGCAGGGGGCAATACAAAGGGCAACTTTATGGTTGGGGCACTAGTAGGACGTTTCATTCCGTTTTATACCAGAGCCTGGAATCTTCGACTTATCGAAGCACACCTTGCAGACTCTGGTGGGTCTCTGCTTCTTCTCAGTTGGTGGAATGTAGTCTGGAAAGCAGCGACTTTGCAGGCGGTCCATCTGTGGTGGTGCTTGTTGATCGGCTGCATTGTCCAGGACATCCTCGGCCATCTGTTCTCCCAGGCATTTCACAAATTTTGAGATTGGCATTGTCGGCCTTCCTTGAGCGGTTTGCCGCTTGTTGTAAAGGATTGATGCCTGAATCATCATGAGGGAGAACAGATGGACAAACAGTTTCTTCCACCACTTCAAGGTGCGCCTGTTGAAGGGGAGGTAGGCCATCAGTTGATCGCTCCGATCAACACCTCTCATATTGAGGGTGTAGTCCTGGATGGCCTTGGGCTTCACCTTTTCCTGGGCTCGGGACCTGACTGTCAGTGTCTCGGTCGGATCATGCACTGTTGTCAGGAGGTTGACTGGTTTCTTGTCTTGCCAGCGCAGAGCAATCAGTTGGTCTTGCCTCCTGAATGCCGACTGACTTTGTTGCAGGTTGAGGGCTGCAAGCTCCTTCGGCATGCCAATGCAATTGGCACGGACTGTACCTACAGTCATCACGTCTCTCTGCGCCATGTCTCGAGAGAGAGTTGGACGTGTAGTAATTGTCCGTGTATAGGATATATCCTCTGTCCATGAGAGGCTGCATCATTCTCATGCAAACGTCCACAGGCTTGTTGCTCAGCTCAGGGAATGCACAGTAGATCTCAAAATCGTACACGTATGCTGATGCACTTTCACAAAGCATGTAGATCTTGATGCCCCATTTATTCGGTTTGTCCTTCATGTAAACCCTGAACCTCAGCTTTCCCCTCCAAGGACAGATAGCTTCGTCGATGACGACTTTCTGCTGAGGTGTGACGAGCGTCTTGAAGACTGCCGAGAGATGGTCTATGATGGACCTCAGCTTGTGCAGGGGGTCATGACCAGGTTGTCCAGCAGGAATGTAATTCGCATTATTGTTCAAATGCAGAAGTCCTAATATTTGCATGAATCTGTTCCTGGACATCAGGTTACTGGGAAATGAAACCCGCATGATCTCTGTTGTGCTCTAGTAGTCTTTCAGGCAGGGTTTCTTTACAATAGCCATATGCATCCATATTGCAAACAATGCCCGCAGCTCCGTCAGGGTAACAGTACTCCAGTTCTTGTAAAGACTTTCTTGGGGTAGCCGTCGTCTTCCCAGCTCTGTGGCAGCATAGCGGTTGGTCTCACTCTTGATCAGCTTTAGAATGTCCACTGTAAATAGGAGGAAGAAAAAAATCAATGGGGCGTATCACGTTGTCCAGAATGTTGAGGCTTGGGCGTCCGGTAAACGGCACTCTATGACGAAAGCCAGTCAAATCCTCTGACCAGTCCCCAGCAGCAGCAGTAGGAGCATTACCAGAGAGTCTCTGGCGTTTTGGAGGAGGGCCTCTAGAGGTGGAGGGTCCTGGGTCACTTACATCGTCATCATCACTTTCAGCATCAACAACTGCGAATACATGAACAAAAAAATGAGGACTAAGAAGTTGAATAGAAAAGCATAATAAAAAAAACAATTGCTTTGTTCTTCAGCATGAAAGTTGTCTCAGTTTTATAAAATTATTTAGAACAAAAGAACTAGACTAGTCTAGATACATCTAGATCTACAGTATGGATGCTGACACAAGTTATATAAAATCTTTACAATACCTGTGTTCAGAATGCTCAGGGAAATTTAGTTTAGATGGCTCCAAATTCTATTTAGAGCCTAGCTAGGTCAGTAAATGATTTGGCTTATGTAGTGTACTCCTAGCCTGTACTAGTCTAGGATTTGTTGATATATATATATGGCTGTGAATGGAAAATAAAGCTGCAAAGTCAAGGTAATCTGGGTGTGCAAAATGGGCGTGGCATTGTTTACATTTTTTCCACTGGTGAAATCGGGTGTCTAGATCTCTATCGGGATCTGGCAGCTTCACTGTTCACACTTGAAACTGAAAACAACCCTCTACGACAATAAATTCTCACCTGGATCAATGGAATCATCATTAGAATCGCTGTCTTCTACATCAGAGTCGAGCGGCTGAAAATACTCAATAACCTCACGAGCTGCTTTCCTCTGGGGTCGAGCCATGTCTACGAAGTTCTACAAAAAATCGCTTCAAACTGTCCCACGCTCGTTTTCAACTGGTCTTTATTAGCTTGGCGGAAGGAGAAGGGACGTAACTCTGCTTTAAACACGGATTGAACGCCGGAAATATTGGACTGGACATGTTATAGCATTTTATTTTCCACCACGAGATATCTCGTGATTGGTCCGACATCGTTGTAGCGCGACCACGAGTTGTGTACTGTATAACTAAACAGGCTACTCTTCTCTTCCGTTTCTCATCTTCAGGCTCACCCTAGCATGGAGAGAGTAGCGGAGATTGCTGGTGTGAGACTGAAGAGGCTGTGGACAGATAGGGAGGGCGTCATGCACGCGGACACGCTCCGGTTCGCTATAGAGAAGGACAGGAGCAAGGGTTTTTTCCCTTTTATGGTAAGGTAACTTCCGCTGTAATCTTTTCATTTCACGGGTAGACCGTCTAAAACTTCCATTTGTAGGGCCTTGATAGAAAGTTATACATGAAACTAGATTAAATCACTCACGCCCTATGAATAACGAAACAGTTGCTTGCAAAGACAGATAATCGTATCTTGGTAGGTTTTGCCAATCGTCGCCCCGATAGAGTACTGTCGTAATTCTAAATTACCAACCAAGTTACTGTGTTCCAGCAGAGAAACGAAATATTCTAACTCTCTTTGTTCACAACAGATTACATTACATGCGAAAAAAAAAAATAAGACTTTTTATTTACCCCGTAGGAGAATTGATTTAAAATGTTACACAATGTTATACATCTCATTCATAATACAAACCTATTATACAATACACATCATACATGTGAATACATAAATATTACAAATGAAATACATAACACAGTCATTGCTGGTCGCCAGCAGTGCAGCACTCTGGTCCCCCCTCCCTCCCAGCTGTAAAGCTAGGTACACATTTACACCTGAGTCGAGTGGGGAAATGGAAGTGGGTTGTTTTTCTCAAGGAAACTATATCGTAAACCGTCCGGTCCGCGAGTCATACATACAGGCGTTGGACTTCAGTCTCTGAGTACGACTTACACACCACACGGCCACGCTGCCTCATCATAAAATATGATGTATGTTTTGCATTTTAAAACAGTTCTACGAGTTTAATCACTGATTTTTATGAAGGCTTTAAATTTTGGGAACTGGAGAACAGGGCAAAAGGGTTAGTGATTAAACCATGTGAAAAAAAGCTTGGCATATTGCCGAGCCGGGGAGTTCATGATAAGACAGATATTTTAAAGGCATGGGAGGAAGAAAACATAGACTGGGTGGGTAGGGGGGGTGGACCGGGGTGGAGCTAGAAGGGCTTTTAACGACCTAATAGAAAGAACATCACTACCGTTTTTGTTTTTCCTATGTGTATCTTGTTCAGGTTGTTGCAACTGTTGGAACCATTGCCTGTACGTCTGTTGATCAAATTGGAAAAATTGGACCAATATGTGAGTGTCATGCTTGGGTAGTGTTGTGCACCTATCTACGTACTGCATATGAAATTGAAATTCCCCCCCCCCCCCNCCTCAACAATGTAAATCCCTATTCCCCTGAAACCTTAGTAAAGCTGTGACCTACAACCTAATTTTCGGTCCCTGGGGATATGAATTTCTAAGCCTTTTTCACCATATTGAATCCATAATCTTTCTGTTGTATTCAGTATTTTTCGTAATGCCCCATCAAACTGCGTGCAATTGTCGATAAACTCTCATTCCCAGTCCTTAAACAATAGACCATTTTCAGTTACCACGCATACTATGTCATCCGGGTATTGCAAGCCACACTTCCGGCAATCATTACTTCCGCTCTCCGCTTTTCCATTGTCAGAAGAATTATGTTTGGTTGATGTTGTCTGTTACATTACCTCTTCTTGGCTGATGCATATTTTACTCTCAGATGCGAGCTTTAATGACGCAGTCTCACTACTATAATGCTTAAAGAGACAGGGATGTTAGAAAAGCTAGCAGACGATTGGTACGGACACAATTGCGCAAATCATCTGGACCAATCGTTTGCAGGCTTATCTAACTTTTTGACAACACACAGCACGAGTAATGGCGGCGCGCACAGGGTGAAAATCCCAACATTCCAGCTGTGTTTTCTCAAAAACTGTCGGGCGAAAGGATTAAATCAATCTATATTTTATGAAAAAATAGTGTGGAATTCTTAGTCTATGAAGCAAATGACTACCCCCGTCCCTTTAAACAATCGATTTCATTGAAACTGACAAATGAAGTAAGGTCTGTTTTCTTTCCAACCTGCCTAGTGGACAAGGAGGCCAACAACAACCCAAAGCTGTGGTTCCACATTGAGTCTGGCTACGCAGGCAGCTCGTTCATCTGTCGAGAATATCAGCCTTTACTACACGGCATCGATGTAAGTTGGGGAGGGAAAGGAGATGAGCCTGCAAACTACAATAATCTTGTGACAGGGAGGGATAAAAATAGCAGTTATTGACGTTTCTCAGCACTCACCATGCAGTTTAGCCCGGTCTGTTAGTACTGTCAGCTCCAATCGCTCGATAGCTCAATAGTCAGAACATCAGAACACTGGGTTGAGAACCAAGGGTTTGATTAGATGTGATTTAAAATAAATCTTAAATCCCATATCTTGCGTGAAAATGTCCCACTAGTAGGGAGCCGAAAGAATGGGCGGAAGTGGGACTGCATGTGTTCATTAGGTTTATATTTATTTATTATCTAGATGCGAAAGAAATGTGTTGTCGGAATTTTGCATTGCAGTGTTATTCTGTGGATTATTTCTGCTTTGTTCTGACTGTATGTTGTACTGCGATCAACTCACATCTCCAACCAAATAATTGTTATTTACCTTCTCTCTTTCCTTACCACATCTTGGGCACTTCAGTATGCAGATTCGTTCTCCATGTCGGCCCATAAGTGGATGCCTATACATATGGACTGTGCTTGCCTTTGGTAAGGTACTTTGCCACATGAAACACTTGCTGTGGTATCCATGCGAATTCCTTTTTAGGAGTAAGATATCATGTAGACTGCAGGACGTTTGAGAGGACTATCCATATAAATTCTTTTTTAGGAGTTTAGTGTCAGTTAGACCCCAAGACATTCATCATGCATAGTTTTTAGCGAAGTACAGCGAAGGTTGAAATCAAATAGAAAAGTAAGCAAGTTCCATCTGGATCTAGATCTAAACGTTGGTCTGTCGAACATCTACTCCGGCATTTTCTGGTGTTTTGCCGGACCTAACCATTTTTCATCGGTCAGGACCGGTGGTCCGGCAGGTGTTGTTGACATGTCGGCTATGAAGAAAAAACTGTGACACTCACCCTTCCTTACCGCTTTTATTTCAGGGTTAAGAAGATCTCTTACCTCACACAGACATTTGCCTGTGAAGATCCTGAGGGTCCTTTGTACATCCCTCCCGATGACAAAAATATAATGGCCGATTACAGAGTAAGTTTTCACAGCTGAAAGACCAGCAGGAAGTGTAAGTGCGGACACGTACGCTGGGCTGCTTTTCATTGGTTCCTGGGGAGTCGAGAAACGGGTCGTCCTTAGGCAAGCTAAGAAGGCTGTGACTAATGTGGAAGGGCTAAAAAGTAATGGGCTGACTTGTGAGTGGTGTTTGCTAGACTTATATCTCTGATTCATTCATTAACACACCCCTGAGTTTTGCCACATTCTCCTCCAACACAAGACCACTGAAAAGAAGTTCCCTTAAAAAAATTTGAAATCGTTGATGGTCGCCGCCATGTTGCCGAAGTTTCTCTTCCGGTGATGGCAAAAGATGTCATATTTCTGACAAATCTTTAGTAGATGTGTACCATTCCTCCTTGTGACCGGCCCGCACCAACCAAAAACGTGCCCATGATACCTTCCCCACCAAGGACAACCCACATAATACAAGGACGGCCCCTTTCCTGAAGCCGCAAGGATCAAATAAACACAGCCCAGCTCTCTTTTGATTTGAAGAGCAGTCGAAGGAAAAGAATCCTGACTATCTATGTTTAGGCTACCCTCAGCCAAAGCTGATCCGTTTCTTAGATTATTATTACTCCATAGTTACTTTGTTTGCCCGCTTACCTCTGTCAGCTGATTATGCTTATCAAGTGGACATATCGTTGAATGGCGGCAGGTTGGTTCAAGGCTGTTTAAAGCTGATCAGGTGGACATATCGTTGAATGGAGGCAGGTTGGTTCAAGGCTGTTTAAAGCTGATGGAAAAGAGAAGACTTTAGCCTTATTTTCTCCTGCCTTTTAAATATGTAAGGCAAGGAGACCTGTCACCAGAGCGGGTGCAAGGAGATCCTCCACTTTTACACCTGGCAGCTCTGTTGTGGCATAGAGGGCAAGGATGGGGCAAGAGATGTGATTGAGTTTACTTAAAGATGGACATGCACGTCAAACTGATTTTCTGTTTTCCAGTACTTTTTCTCTCTGAAATCTATGGTGCCCACCGAGCCAGTCTGGCAAATTGCATTGTTCTGTTATCGACGCAATAACTGAGCTGGAGTGACCGGGATTTGCCCCTGCGTCTGAAGTTATTCCCCTTCCCCGAACAACAGCGGCTTGTGGCAAAAATAATGACGTCACCAAAGTTCCAGCAACTGCAGACACCTCTATTTGACGACATATTAATTAGCTTTCAATTAACGTTTTGGTTCTCCAAATTCAAGGATAAAGCTTGAGCGAGTAAGCCAGATACAGTAATCTGCATTTTCATTGCCTCAACATGATTTTGTTTGACACAGCTGCCGAATTAAAAGACACAGTGGAATTAAAAAATTCGTACCGACGTGTTATCATCCGTCCGCAGGTCACTGGCAAGACAGCTTGACCGTGCGGCTAGAACGTATTTGACGTAAGCTTATGGTCGCCACACGCTCAGTGGGTATAAATATTCGGACCTTGCATACTGTAATCCTGTGGATTGTCTGGGACAGGAGGAAATGTTATATTATGTTGACAGACCCTTGAATGACTGTTTTATTAGAATAACAGGGTATCGTATGATTAATATGTTTGCAGGATATGCAGCTTTCCTTTAAGCACGCTGATGAGGACAAGGTTACACACAGTGTTGTTAAGTTTCATTCACACTTTTTTTCCTATTATTAGTCTTGGAGTTTGCCAATGACTCGCCGATTCCGTGCCATGAAAATGTGGGTGGTTTTCAAACTCTACGGTGTCAAGGGCCTTCAACAGAAGATAAGAGAGGTGAGCTGAATATGTTTTAAACAGCAGCAGCAGCAACAACAACAACAACAACAACAACAACAACAACAACAACAACAACAACAACAACAACAACAAGAACAACAACAACAACAACAACAACAACAACAACACAATAACAACAACAACAACAACGAACCGCTTTCTGTTTGTACCAAAACGGTATTAAAGTCATAATGTAACCGACCAGCCTTGCCATGAAACTAGGCTGCAGTTTGATTTGAAAAAAAAAATGATCCCTACATAAATGTCAGCAACACATATGTTTCTTTTGAATTTGAATACTGCTCTATGTCTGATTCTGTCGTATTTCTAAGAACAAACACTTAGTAGGCGTTATCTCTATATCATCTTTAATTTGTAAAACCTAGAACATGTTCTGCCTTTTACTGTTCTCGTAGACGATCTGGCTCCTTCGCATTGCGTTCTTTAAATTTCTGCCTCTTAAGGTTCTGTAAAGAAATGATGGGGGAGATAATAATAATAATAATGGGTATGAAAATGATGGTGATCTTGATGCTGCTGCTGCTGCTGCTGCTGCTGCTGCTGCTGATGATGATGATGATGGTGATGATGCTGATGATGATACAGAGATGACAATGATTGACAGGACGTAAGGAGGGCAAAAGAGCTGGAGAAACTCATCGGCGAAGATCACAGATTTGAGATCATGGGTGACGTCATGTTTGGTGTCATCGCCTTTCGGTGTAAGGTAAGCTTTACACCTGAAATTCAACAGTTTTGTAAGATTTATTGATAGTTTAATAAATATTTGTAACAAATTTAGATACAAGAGTCTACATAGTCTGGTCATTCGGTGATTTGAATTAACCACAGTGAAACCCTAAGATTACATCGGATAAGTTCAACACTCCTTTAGCTCGGTCTTGTGTTCCAATTTTGCCATCTGTCTTGTCGCATCTTGTTCTTAAGTAATTAATTTCACTTGGTCTATGGAAATGCCATCTAGAACGTTCTGGTCAAGGGGTTCAATGTGACTGAAAAAGTAAATGGCCAATGATCTAAATGCAGTAATTCCTCGATCCGTAATTTATATTGCTGATCACTAAGACTGGATGATCAGATGACAAAGCAGTCGAATAACCAATCAGCCTTGATTGTAATCGAATACAGAAATATTTCTCGGTTATTATTTTTTTATCATTATTCTTTATTTCTTTGTGGGTCGACTGACCAAGTGGCCAATCAAAAACTGTGACCCTGCTTGATTACAACTCCATGGAACATTTTAAAAAAGTGCTATAAAATGGCACTTTAAATGAAACAAAACTTTTATGGAAGTAACAGAGTAATTGTGATTTTAAATATGACATAGTGGGAAAAAAAATGTAAGATTAAACTAACAAAGATTATCCTCACGCTGATTCCACATTTGCCCAGGTCATTTCTTGAGATTTTGAGAAATAGAGCTCTCTCAATCGGTTTCTCAAAGCAATACAGTGAGGCAGATGTGATTTAGCTTGTAAAACTGAGATATAATAACAAGTCAGTACTCTATATAGTTGTAATAGGGAAAAAGAAGATACATGGAAGATCATAGTAATATATATTCAGAGACGATATGGGTGGCAATCACATCAAGGTGTATGCGAGTTGGTGTGTTGTTTATGTGCGTGTGTATGTATGTATGTGCATGCAAAAGCTGGTGAAGCATAATGATTCTATAGCATTTTTAGTATTAGTTTTATGCATTCTGTGTAAATTTTACTAGGTACTTGTGCAGCGCCTTAGAGCACTTTTGTAGTGAATTTGCTGCGGTATATAAATTAGTTACATTACATTATGTTACTTTACATTACATTACAAGTTCAAGTTCAAGTCTATTTATCTAGGCATAAGCCAACCACATACAATGTACTGTTACATCAATACAAAGGAACAAATGAAAAGGAAAATATATATATATATATATACACACACATACCTATTACTAAATTACATTTAGTCATGACATATCTTGTCTATATAAATAAAATGAGTTACATTACATTACACTACATTACATTACATTACATTGCATTACATTACATTACATTACATTACATTACATTACATTACATTACATTACATTACATAATCGACTCAAGTCATTCCCCCCTCCCCACACACAAAAAGGATAGGCAAAATTAAATGTGAAATAACGAATAATAGCGCTCAAAAGTAATACCCCGTGCACTGATATCACCCACAGCGACCAGACAACAACGACATCAACTACGAGATTCTGAAGCAGATCAACAAGTCAGCGGTGATCAAGATGACTGGCGCCAGGATTGGCTTCAAGTTCTGGCTCCGCTTCGTCGTGGCTGGCAGGCACACAGACTCTGAGGATGTCAAATTCTCCTGGGATATGATACGCCGGACGACCAACAAGGTAAAAAAAAACCACAGAAAAATTGTCTGGCCTTTTGCACAATATCAATCTAAGTTGGCCGACAAATTGATTAGAGATAAAGGACATGAAGATTCATGTGTAAATGAGTGCCTGGCTTTAGAGCTGAGGGGAACCAGGGTGCTGCTCCGCGAGCTGACCACCAGAGATGACTTATTTATGTATTTCATTTGTAACATTATGTATTTTTTCTGTGTTTGTGTTATGAATGAGATGTATAACACTGTATGACATTGTAAATCGAATTGCCTATGGGGTAACTAAAAGTTGTTTTTTCGTTCATTTTTTTTCCATTTTTTTTGTTTTTTGGGTTAGTTTCATAAATATAGCCCGAAGCAAAAAGTTGGCAACTAGTCAAGTTGGTAGTTTAGTGGATCTGTATCCTTTGCTGCACAATGTTAGTGACTACCAAGTTGGCCAGCACAAGCTGGTATGTGCGCATCACGGACGTGAAGACTCATGTGTAAATGAATACCTGGCTTGAGTGCTGAAGGGGACCAGGGGGCTACCTCGCTGGCCACCAGCAATGACTTATATATGTATTTCATTTGTAACATTATGTATCTTTCTGTGTTTTACCTTATTCAAAAGTCCATAGTGACGTCACAACTGAAAGAGTACAAAAGAAGTTGAGAATGGATCGGAAAAGAAAGAAATTGTTCTCAGCATTGTCATTTCACCTTCTCTGTGGAAACTCTCTTACCCCTTTCCTGGGAGCACTAGTAGGGACCCATCTTTGAGAGCGTGCCCCTCAGAATAGAAGCACCACAGAATCCCATTCCCTGGCTCAGAGGCATGCGCAGTTAGCCCTAATACAGTAGTTTCCTCCCCTGGACCTTGCTATGGTGATATAAAAGAATTGGGCTCTTAGACGAAATAGGTTATTACTGCAATTGCAATGAACGCAACTGAGTTTCTTATAATTTGAAATTCTTACTAATCTTATTCACATATATGAAAAATCTTTCTGACAGAGATGACCTTTTTCATCTGTTCTTGTCTTGTGACATCTGAACTGTTCTCTTCCTTATGTTTTAAGGTACATGGGACGGGAGAAAGAGGGGTCGCAGTCGCCTTAGACAGATAGTCGCCGTATAGAAGTCAGTAGAGAGAGGTTTTTTGAATGGCCATTGCTGAAACGTGGTCTTCAAGACATGTGGTCGCGATGTACAGATGATCGCCGGACCAGGTTCGACTGTCCAAGACATGTTTTATTGAGATAACGAAGTCTCACTGTTGCCATTCGTAGGCATTTGTCCCTATGGCAGGGTAAAATTACTTTACAAAAAGCCCTTTCCTCTAAGTAGCGGAAAATTTCATTTCATAAGTTTTTTGAGAATAATAATGAAATATAGGGTAACTGGGAAAATGTCTGGTTTTCTTCTTTTCAGCAGTAAAATTATAGGATGTTTACCCCATATAAGTAGCTGCAATATCATACAAAGGGAAATGTAAGGAAAAAAAAAACCACTCTCGCGGTCAGGGGAAAAGCACATGACCATAGTGGCAACACTAGAGTCTCTCTCTCTCTCTCTCTCTCTCTCTCTCTCTCTCTCTCTCCTCTCTCTCTCTCTCTCTCTCTCTCTCTCTCTCTCTCTCTCTCTTGCCTCCCAGGTGATTGCCGACTACACAGAGTTCCAACACAATGAGGATAGATGTGGCATGCCCAACTACAAACACGTGGTCATGATTGGCAAAGAGCAGAGGAGGGACTCGGATGAACCGCTTGGAATGTAAGGAGGACACTCCCACATGGCTGCCAGAAGGGTGACATAAGGCTGAGAGGGCGCATGAGTGAAGTTATTTCCTCTAAATGATAACCCACATGAGTGAAGTTAGAGAGCATGGGCATTAACGGTGGGATCTCTGGCCATTGTAAGAATTACATTTATAATTATACATTGGTACTGAATGCACTTGTCCCTTAGCAGCGTTCAATATGCAGAGTTAATGCCATTCTTACGATGGTAACAGATCCTATCGCTAATGTGCAAGTTCTCAATTGTTTCACTCCTTTTCGTTGGTTTGTTAGTTGGTTGGCTAGCTGGTTGGCTAGCTGGTTGGCTAGCTGGCTGGCTCTTGGCATATTCGAAGATTTCCAAACGCCTCGTGATGTAGGTTGTCCTCGTTGAAGAACCCCAATAAGGTTATTATTTTATTTGATAATTATATCGGTCCTTTGCCAATATGATTAAAAAAAAAGGTTAACCATTTTGAATGAACTTAATAGAAAGCTTGAGTTTTAGAAAAAAATATATTTGGTGTGTTTTGGGTGAAAGAGGCATAACTGTAAATAGGGTTTACAATACAATAATAACATTATTAAACTGGAATCAAGGCCAATAATCCAGTTTTTTAGATCTTTGTTAGAAATTTCAGTGTTCTCCCGCATTGCGTGAAAATGTGCACTCCTTCTACATGTTATTATATAAACCTCTCTATTACAGTTACAGCCTCTTCCTCCTCCTCCCCTCCCCTCATCCGTCCCCCATCGCCACCCTCCCCGCCCCCGTCCCAAACTGGCTGTCTTGTTAATATTGTAAATATGTTGGTTTTGCTGTTTTTCCTTGGCGTGCATATAATGCGTTCCAATAAGTGCAATTCTACAGCTCACAATGAACTAAAAACATGGATCTAATATGACATGTAAGGAATAATTTTAGTTGGCACTCAGCAGGGTACGGACGTGCGCCAAAGGAGATAGGCTAGTACTAAAAATTCCAAGATTCTCCGGTCTACAATGTTATGCAGCTCCTTCCCTTAGATAACACCCCTGTGGTCGTAAGCATAATCTACACCTTAACGTTAAGTAACAAATTGCTTTAATTAAGGTGAACACTTCTAATGTTTTGGGGGTTTCCCGTGGTTACCACAGTGCGTTATCTGACGTAAGGATTATGCAAACCGTCACGAGTTCCACCACCTTGCGTTAGTAGGGTATTCTGTACAAAGTTCCTGGATCAGACTTTATAATATCCGCTTAGCACCAGAAATGAAAGCTGTCTTTCTCAGATTAAGCCAAAGTTTCCAAATTGGCTGCTACTTCAAAACCAACCAAACAGCCAACCAACCAACCAACCAAACAGCCAAACAGCCAACCAACCAACCAGCCAACCAACCAACCAACCAACCAACCAACCAACCATCCAACCATCCAACCAACCAACCAACCAACCAAACAGCCAAACAACCAACCAACCAACCATCCAACCAACCAACCAACCAACCAAACAGCCAAACAACCAACCAACCAACCAACCAACCAACCAACCAACCAACCAACCAGCAAGCCAACTAACCACCAGCGAGCTAGCAAGCCATCCACCCGACCAACCGACATGAAAAAATTGCATGGCATTAATTACTTACAAAATGTAAGTGCCACGGATGATGGTGATAATGTTGAGAGGTCAGCCGGGAGGCCTGAGTGCTCGCGCTTCAGAGAGGAGAGGATGAGAAAGAGAGAAAGGGGGGTGGGGTGGAGAGAAAGAGAGAGAGAGAGAGAGAAGGAAAGAGAAAGAAAGGAAGAATAGGACAGATGAGGATTAGAGGTCACGAAATCAATAACCTTCAATGTAATTGATTCCCAGAATGACCCCAGATTCTCAGTCATCGTCAGTGAATAAGGTAGGAAGGTCGTAGAAAATAAGATTTGCCATTTTTCGAAAAAAATATTTTATGTCTCGCACCAAGAGTAGTCCCCTACGAAAGACCGGAAACAACCAAAAAGTCACAGGATAAAAAGATCACCAAACTAAATCAAAAGCCACGGAAAAAAAGAAAGAGTCACAAGTAACAAGGGGGGTGGGGAGGGGGAGGAGTCACATGGGATGATGAAAAAAAGTCACAGGATTGAATGTCACAGAAAAAAAAAATTTTTTGCATTTCTTAAAGGTTACTACTTTTGATGAAGTTTTTTGGGGTTTTTATTTGTGTTACTTTGTGCCTTTTTTTTTGTTGGTGATTTTCTATCCTGTGACTTTCTTAATTTTGTGACTCTTTAAACACTTTTTTATTGCCCTGCTTTTGTTTCATTTTCGGTCCTGTGACTTTTTCTTGTTTCAGGGGCTCGTCTGCCGACCAGGCGTCTTTGACCATTCCATCATCTTCTGCGATTTAGCAGCTGCCTCAGCTGCATGCCCTGTGATCATCAATCAAGAAAATACAGCTTATTATTTTTGGCTATTCAGGGGCATTTATTATCTGACTGATATTTTTTATCATTTACCTAGAATGCCCTTATTTACTAAATTAACTAATGATAATATGATTATTTAGTCATTACAGCCAAAGTGTGAACATCAACAAATGTCTATACTCTTATTTTTCATATTATGGTACTAATAAGCAAATTATTAATTCCATCATGGGATTCCTTTCTGTTAAACCAACCAGGGCTTACAGGTGATTCCAATAGTATTAGGTGGGTTTTCAAGGCAGAATGGCTGATTCCAACATTATAGCCGGGCGTTGGTACCATCATTGAGCTCGTTCCTGTTTACCAACTAGGGCTTATAGGTGATTCCAGTAGTACTAAGTAGGGGTTCAAGACAGAAAGGCTGATTCCAACATCATACCAGAGCTTATGGGTGATTCCAGCAGCATTGTGTGGGGATTCAAGAAAGAAAAGTTAATTCCAACATTATATCAGGGCTAATGGGTGATTCCAACAGTATCATGTGGGGATTCAAGGCAGAAAGGCTGATTCCAATATTTATCTGAGGACATAATAATAATCTCGCATAATATTATAGACCAAGGCTGATCATAAGAAAATAAAGAGAAATGAGAGATGATTGCAACATCTTCTGAGGACACATTTTGCGGCTGATTATAATATTATATACTCACGTTTAACTAGCGGTTAAACGAAAATAGAAATGTGATATCACATAATAAAGCTACATAAGATAAAGCAATTTAGCACGTTTCAGGCTTGGAGGTTTTTCACATAAAGGACACGATTTACATGGATATCAGTGAGAGCTGTTAGTCCAAGGAAGAGGAGGAGGGGGATGGGGGAAGGGGGAAGATTTGAAATGAAATGTCATGACCATCAAACAGAATGTCTGTCCTCCACACGCATTCTTCACAGCTTGATTGTTCTCATTTTGTACCTCTCTGCCACTCTCTTGGTCTCTTGACAAACCATATTGCGAATAATAAGCTAATAAACGAGCAAAACGAATGTATAACTCCGGTGAATGCATCAGAATGACACAAAGTGCTCTGTGAAAACATACAACTTTTCATTAAGATCCCCATCATAGAATAAAAGCTCCACCAAACCACATGAAAATTGTATTTGTATCCTGTTTGATCAAAATCAAATGACAGGTGCGACAGCCCACTAAGTCTTTAAATGTGCTCGATGGTATTGTCTTATGTATAAATTTCTTGCGATGTGAGATCATTTTAAAGGCATGTCTACCTTCTCTGATAGTGAGTATATATTTTAGGATGGGAGCTGCGTTCAGTATTGTTTGAGACATGGGGCCGTTCACCCAACATAGACTATGTCTCGCAGCCAGTCAAACTAAAGCTTGTGCCACTTGTCGAAGAGCTGAAAGATCATGCCCTGAAACTAATTGGGACCATCATAATATATTATAGTATAGGCTTAATCCTCATTTTCACCAGCTGCAAACTGAATACAGGGCCGTTCTCACAATTTTATGAGAACTGGGACTGATTTCAATATTCGTATATGGGAGACTTTATATTTCATGTGCAACAGAATGGGACAAACACAATGAAGATTGACATTTAGGAGAGGCGAAATAAAACTTTCAGCAGATCCAAGATCATCTATTGGAGATTCAACTGTATGGCATAAGAATACATTATATATAATACATGTACATTGTAAAATTTAGTTAATTGCATTAGTGATGATGGTGGTAAGAATGTGCTGTGGGTGTGGTACTGGTAGAAGTGGTGATTGCATACCGTGGTGAATGCAACAGTGGTATCACAGACCGTAATAGGGGGCGTACTTTTTTAGTCTTCCATAGACCCCTGAGGATGTGGCAAATTTACCACAAAGTAGATCTTTTGCAATTTGTAACCATCTAGTCTACATCGTGCAATAATAAATAAATGTTTTCAATATTCATATCGATTGACGTTTGGAATAAGTTGTTTTCTTCTCTGTGCACAAAAAGATGTTTGTTATGGTTAAATTTATGGAGTGAATATACTGGCTGGACGGCCAGATCAAACCTTATGCAGTATTCTGGCTGAATTGTATTTTAAACAAAGACGAATATTTCTCTGAGGTATCTCCCTTATACAATTGCCTGGTTTTATATCCTAAGTTCATTTACAAAACAAAATTAAGAGAACAAATTTCTACCAGCAACCTGCTGTTTAGATTAGCGAAATATCACGCTGTCTCAAAATTTGAAGAATAGCTCAACTTTTACAAAAACCAATCTCTATATATAGTATACTTTTTTATAAAACACGTTTGAGAAGACAGTTGCTAGCCTTTGTCACACACGGAAGTCTTACTGCCTGGCCTGCCAGCCAAAATACTCTCCACGGGAAGGTCTGGTTGTTCAACCAAAGTAACCCTCCCATTAAGTTAAAACCACTTTTCTCAAAACCAGAGATTTCGCTAATACTTAGCTGAGTAAAAAAACTTATTTTGAGTCACGTTTTGAGTTACTGCTTTTGTTAAGCTCAGGAAATGTATAAGCGATCGAGTCTTTCGAAGGGTTTTCAGGATTAAGTTGGTGTTATTTCTACTGTTCTTTTACTGTTGACTTTCAATTAATCACTGTACTTTAAAAATGACGTTGTCAGACTAAAGCCACTTTAAATAACGGTAAGTTGGAAAAAGTAGAATACGCTAGTATTTTTCTCCTCAAATTCCAATTGCAAAGATACACGCAGACTCTTTTTTGCTTTGTCTTGAAATCGTTTTCTTCCACGTCCTCTTAGAAGTGTGAAAAATGACTTATGCCATTTCGTAACACAATAACGAATCACTATTTTTTCGGTAAAACTTGTTTCGAGAAGGTCCTGGTACACATTCCATTTTACACGTATTACGAATAGTGTTGGAAATATTACATTATTCAGGCCATTTTGTGACATATTTAAAGGACTCACTCCTTTCACATCTATAAACTGCGCTTATGAGGCTTATCATTCTCTAGGACGTGCTCGCGTTCTCGTCTTCGTTGTGCTTTCTGAGTGACTCCGACAACCGAGCCCCAGACCATGACAACTGACCACCAAGAACAAGACAACTGAGCACCAATGATAAGACAACTGAGCACCACGGAAAAGATAACTGAGCGTTATGTTAATTACTGTACTCCTCCTAAAAGTTGAAAGTCATATTCCGCACAGCATTTATAGAAGCTTCCTTCATGCAGTTTCGGTTTTGGGTCTACACAGTAAAAAATAGCTATCATATAGAGCTTAATGGGTTGTAAGTTAGAGTCCTCACTTCTCCCTCACCNTTCCCCACTCTCAACACACACACACACACACACACACACACACACACACTTACAAATAAACAAACACACATACACACACACACATACACTCACATACACACACTCACACAGTGAATAAACATAATCCACTCGCACGTACAGTGAACAAACAAAATACAATGCATGTACAATATTGGCAACCAATTACCAATTTCAAGTCAGCATTTATATTATATGTATAAAGAAAAAAAGTTTTATAGCATTTTTTTTTCTGAATTGGTGCTCAGTTGAGGTATAACTAAGGGCTCAGTTGGTACAGTACTCCGAGGTTCAGTTGTCTTGCTCCCACTGTGCAGTCGTCAATTACGCCGTATGACATGTCTTGTCAATCCTTTCTCATCCAAGGAACGTGCCATACACTTCACAAGTTTTCGGCTAAGATCACCTCCCAAACATTTATTATTACTGAGTCTGTCTTCCATCAGCCATTTCCATGATTACTTCATCAACTTTCATGCTGTCTCCCATTTACCCAGTCGGTCTTCCATCAGCCATTTCCATGATTACATCATCAACTTTCATGCTGTCTCCCATTGACCGAGTCGGTCATCCATCAGCCATTTCCATGATTACATCATCAACTTTCATGCTGTCTCCCATTTCGTCATGCTCATCCCATATTTGCCTGAATCTATTTTTCTTTTCGGAGAATTTGAGTTGTCTATATTGCTATGATCTTCCATTTATCTTCTGTTCCCTATTTAAACAAATGTAGGGTTTCGACTTGTTATTATATCCCAGTTTTACAAGCTAAACCACGTCTGCCTCATTGTTTTGCACTGAGCAACAAGTTGAGTGAGCCAACTTTCTCAATTCCTCGAAAATTGATTAGGCAACCGTGGAGAATAAGCATGGCGATATGTTTATGGAAAATCTGCCTGTCAGGCAGTGTTGTTTTAACAATCGTTCTTCTGCCAGACTGACGGTTCTCCGCCGGCGAAGAATTCGTTGTGACCGCAGACTGGATACCACGTCGTCTGCTAGACCTTACTCCAGGAATGAACGATGGATCGTCTGCTTCTATCGTATGTGAGTAGGCTTGGCTACACACCATGTTATTATACTATTATATTTAACTAGCTGAGATCCAGAACAAAAAGAGGGGCATGGGCGGGAAATGACCAAACTTACACTGAATATTTTTCTTATTGTGTGTATGTGCGTCTCTCCATACCCTCCACTCGTCCGGGCATAGCGCGACTTCCGTTTCCGCAGACGAATATTTTTTGCGTACACAAATTTTGATGACGTCATCCGCTAGCGAAATTTTGTTTCGCTTCGGGACCGGAATGGCAATATTAATTCGGCGATTCCAAGTAACAAAAGTGGAAGACTGATATGATGATCGATGTATCTCTTTGTACCCTCACACCAAATTAAAAGTCTGTAGCCGTGGAAGTTGGTCCGGTAAAGTGACACATGTTTGAACGAGTTGCCAAATATATAATAGGCATATCAAATATATAATATATTATTATATTTATTCGGAGAATGAATTATCCTTTAATATATGCGTCATCCTTTGTTTAAAATCTGCTGGCGCTGTCTGTCATGCTTTAGCAATCATCTGATCTTCTGCTATGCTCTCCTTTGCTTAGCAAACGAACAGGTTATAACCGCAGTCTACCTCGTGTTTGCCGTAATTTAATTTAACAATCGTCTGCTGCATACAGTGCAACACATTTAGGCAACCTTATGACATTCCGTCTGTCATAGACCTTTCTTAACGAGCCAGAGTGATCACGTGATTCGCGAGCTCTCTTTGAATTGGGGCGGTGTGTTACCATCAGGTCTACCGTGTTTCAATATTAATGGAAGGGAGAGAACTCCGTCCGGCGCTGAGACAGACATTAGAAAATTTGAAAGATGGATGGTTTGTAAAAATCGAGCAACACAAGCTTGGGAAGGAGTAAAATTACCAAAGGCATTGCTCTATCGCAATGCATCTTTATTAATAAAACGCTTCAGCCAAATTTGTGTCACAGATCTCTTAAGAACTACGTAACGTAAAAACATGCGGTTTTCACTTAAATTCGTAGAAAAATACGCAAAAAGTAACTATACACGTCAGTCCTCTTTATTTTTTTTACCCTTTAAAAAAAAAAAGAATGTGTATAGCAACGAAATACAATCTCCGATAAATCTTTTCAATCCACCCGATTCGCCAATCGTCCAACTTTTTACGGAGTCTAATGCATTCGTCCATGATGCCTTTCGGTGCGCTAGGTATAGGTATTCTTTCGCCGCTGGTGTGTTGCCTGCCTGCCCATTTGTAAAATGGGGTGTTAGTCTTGTTAAGCACTAAAACACTGTAAAGTGGTTCAAATTGTGTTAGCTCCACTAGAGACTCTCTGGTAAGAAATTCCTTTGCATTATGCAGCTGCAGTTTCCATTTTGCCAGATTACACTATTTCATATTATCAGCACACCTGGTGGAACACTATCCTGAGGTATCTACGGGTATTGGCAATTCACGACCGTTTTGCAATCTTCCTCTTAAACAACACTGAGTAGCGTAAGGTCTTTGCATTAATCAGAACTAGCCTCGCAACGAGGAACACAACAGTTTCTACCCATGTATACTAAGATAAGATAAGATAAGATAATTTTATTGGTCCATATTCTGAAAAATTGTTTTGATTCCGCATCAAACAGTAATGACATTAATTATAATAATAATAATACTAAAAATGCGGTTTATAAGTCTCGTATCCAGGCTAATGCCCGCTCACAACAAAACACACACACACACACACACACACACACACACACACACACACACACACACACACACACACACACACATACACACACACACATACACACACACATACTACTACGTATTCTTCTGTGGAGCAGGATGGCCTAACGGTTACGGCGTTAATACAGAATCTAAAGGTCGTGAGTTCGATTCCCGACCACGATCATGTTGTAAGTGCCTTGAGAAAGCATTTCATTCACAATCTCCTCATTCCACTAGCGTGTAAAATGGATACCTGGCCATGGGCAGCGGAAGATATTGTCAGAATGTTGGTGATCAGCGCCTGTAATGGAAGCGGCACTATATGCTCCTTAGGGAGTTGAGAAAGTCCTAGAGTGATCTGGCCTCCTGGGGCATTAATAATGTGAAATTACGTGAGCGAGCATAGCATGGTCACTATTTATAAACCGCAGTATTAATATATATTTTTATAATCATCTGCAATGTTCATGTTCATGAACATTCTTCTTCATCTGTTGCGTTACCACGTTCTGAAAAATTACTCGTCACCTTTAATCTTTCAGGCATATCATCTGTCAGGCTGCACTGTTAACCACGCTACTGCTCGCCCCTTGCAGACAATGGGAGAATAGATGTATACATTTTCGACTGGCGATGCAGTCATGTCGGAGAGAAAATTAAAAAAGATGTACTGATGGCAATTCACAGGAAAACAAAGAAACAATACTCATCAAGACAGAGCACACTTTTTCAGACGAACTAGAAAGACGAACTGATGGACTATTTTGATATCATTTTATATCTTTTTAATATTAAAGTATTTCTATTTACAATAATGCAATCTGGTTACATAATAAACTATTAATGCAATAAAGCGAAACGATTTTTGCATTTCATTTGAGTTGTATCACATTACATTACAATGAGAGGTTTAGCTTGTCCTCTTTATACAAATTTTGTTCTTGCTGCCACTACTACTGCTACAACTTTACTGCTACTCCTACCAACACTACTGCCACTACTGCCACTACTACTGCTACTACTATTACTACTATTACTACAACAACAACTACTATTATTACTACTACACTACCACTTCTTCAACAACAACAACAACAACAACAACAACAACAACAACAACAACAACAACAACATCAACATCAACAACGACAACAAAAACAACAACAGCAACCACTTCTATCTACTAGCACTACAACTACTGCTACTACTACTACCACTACTACAACTATCACTACTATAATAAATATTACTATCTTTACTACTACTTCTGCAACTACGACTGTCGCAGACAACACGCTTGATCTTACTGCTACTGCTGTTACGTCTTCTGCTACAACAAAGACAACAACAACAGTGACAACAACAAAACAATAGCAACAACAACAACAACAATTTTTATTCTGCTACTACCACTATTACTACGATCACTACTACTACTGCTATTACTGCTACTACTATAACTATTACTACTGCTACTTCTTCTTCTTCTACTACTACTACTAGTACTACTATTACTACAGTACTACTGCTACTACTACCACTACTACTACTACTACTCTTTAGTACTATTACCACTACAACTACCACCATCACCATCACTACCGCCATCATTGCTACTGCTGCTAATACCATTACCACTACTACTTCTACTTCTACGACTACTACTACAACTACTAGTACTACTACTACTGTTATCTGGTGGCGTCAGTTTCTATCGAATCGTATAGTTAAAGAGCTGACATGATATATTGCATCAAAGTCACATGCTGGGTCCGGGGCTGCATTTTTTAGGTATTTTGTGACGTCGTTTGACACAATCCAGAAGTTGTTTTGGAAAAGCATGTCAAGATGGGCGCTACTAACTTGGAAGCGACAGGAGACATGCACTGGCTTTCGATATGTCTTTGCTTTGCTTGTAACTTGTATGTCTGTCCCATTCTTTACCATTCAGACCACCGTTGATTCTTGCCACATCCTCCTCCGACTCAAGAGAGGTCCCGCGGAGATCGCATGCAACAGAAAGTTAATTTGTGCCAACGGCAAATTTGAAATCACAGATAAATGCCGCCATTGTGTAAGCTACGGCTCAAGGTTGCTAGACTTTTTTTTTTTTTTTTTAAGTGGAGCCAAATCGCACAGAAAAAAAAGAGCCCAAATAAGAGCCAAACAATATCTGCAAAGTTAGATAAAAATGCATGCACTTTTTGTATAAAAAAGTCAGTTTTGACCTAATGTCTTTTGGAACCAAAAAAGAGCAAAAAGCCAGTCAGTTTTTTGGGAGTCAAAGGCTTTTAAATAGAACCAAAAAATCCGAAAAGACAAGGCACGTCTGGAAACCCATGGATTGAAGCTTATACAATGTCTAACGCTAAAACAACCCTAATACTCGGACTAAGCTCCACCCACAAATCTCTGATTCCGCTCACTGGCTGCCTGAGACTAACAAGGTGAATATGAAAGAAACAGAAAACGCACCCCGGGTCAAATGTAGTCACGAACCGTGTTTAGATCAGTTGTCTTTTAAACTCTGTGCACTTGTGGGCCCAAGCAAGTCTTAATGCATTATATCAGATCGTAGACATTACCCCTCACAAATGCCTAGGCATTGCGCTCGATGAATCGTACTTCGAAGGCCTGAGGCATGCAAGTGGCGCCAATGATAGGTTCGGTAGATGGTAGTCGTCCCGTATCATCCGCGGGTTCGAACCTGAAGCGTTGGAACATATTTGCCAGAAAGAGAAACAGCTCCATGGTTGCAAGATTTTGTCCAAGACACGTCCTCCTACCAACTGAGAAAGGAATCAACTCTTCCCGATGCAGGAGTGCCCCCTTGCTGTCCAGAAACCTTTCAGGGCGAAACTTCTCAGGATCTCCCCAGATTTGCTTGTCGAACATCACCGAATCCAAGTTGGGCCACACGATGCTGTCTTTGGGGAAAGTGTATCCGCCCATCTCAAATGGCTCGCTGACCTCGCGCCGGAGCCCAATAGGGACAACACTTGCCATTCGCTGTGTTTCCATAACGACGGCATTCAAATAGGTCAATTTTGACCTGTCAGAGATGAGCGGAATGCGCTCGGTGCCTACCTGTTCTTCAATCTCCCGATACACCTTCTCCTGCATTTCGGGGTTATACAACATATACAGTAAACACCACATGATGGTGGTGCTCGTGGTTTCAGACCCGGCAATGAAGAGAAGCCTTATAATTGCTACCAAATTTTCCTCGTCAAGTTGAACAGGTCTACCATGGTCTTTCTTCATGAACATGTCTCGTAGATACTCATTGATGAAATTACTTGGCTCTTCGTCTTCATTGAAGGTCTTCATAAACTTTCTGATATACTTTTTAGCAAACATTTCATTCAGTTCCACTACGCTTTTTATCCACTTCTTGGCTTTGAAGAAATCTCCTGGTAAGTAATACAGGAATGGAAATGCCGTGAGCATTACAATGTTATTGAAATATTTCATCACATTATTGTTCAGGCCCATGAAGCGAACGAAGTATGGGTCGTCATAGTCAAATCTTTTGCCCACTATTATCGAACAAATGACATTGGAGACGCTCTCGTTTGTCAAAATTCTGATGTTCTCAGGTTTTCCGTTGAACCCGGCCAATCTCTCGATGAAAACCGATACTTCTTCTTGAATCTTCTCAGCCAGAACGTTTTTGCCCATTCCGAAATCGCGCAGAATGGCCAGGGAAACCGTCCTCTGCTCCTTCCAGTTGCCGTCCCGTCCAGCAAAGATGCCTTTGTTGTGTTCGTTGAGGACGTCTTCGTAGAAGAGGTGCTCTGTGTTGGGAATATGGTCAGCATGTTTGACCAGTACTTCCTTAATGTTGTCGTGCCCACTGACAATGATGTGTAGCTGACCGCCAATCTCCAAACTGAAGATATCCCCAGCTTTGGTCCGCCACTGATTCATCACTTCTCTGAAGTTAAATCCGAGGGAGAGGAAGTGGCCCACGATAGGCAAGGGCGACACAGGAAACGGTGGGATGTTGTATTTCAGATAAGGGCGGCCTGGTTTGGTCCAGAACCAGTAGAGGAACAACGCGGTTATTGCCCCAAACAGCAGCCATGATATGTTGAGGTGAAACAGGATGTCTGCAAGCATGATCGATGCTGGTTATGGGAGGCACCTGCAAGTTACTGTGGACGATATTAAGAAGATTTTGTTCATGTTGGTTATACGACGCGTCTGTAAGTTGCTGTGGAAGGTTATAAAGAAGATTTTGTTTTTAACGTTGACGAAGCGATACGTATGTAAATAAATGTGGAGGATTATAATAATAAAAAAAATGTTATAAGAAAATGGAGATTTTGTTCATGTTGTATGTGATACACCTGTAAGTTACTGTGGACGATTATAAGAAGTTTTCATTCATGCTGGTTATGCGTTACGCCTGTAAGTTACTGTGAAAGATTATAGGAAGATTTTGTTCATGTTGCTCATGCGATACTTCTGTAAGTTACTGTGAAAGGTTATAGGAAGATTTTGTTCATGTTATTTATGCGATACTCCTGTAAGTTACTGTGGACGATTATAGGAAGATTTTGTTCATGTTGGCTATGGAAGACGCCTGAAAGTTACTGTGAAAATAATAAGATTTTTTTTTTTTATGTTGGTTATGGAATATGCCTGTAAGTTCCAAAGCGAGGTTATTAGATGAGTTTGATCATGCTGGTTTTCTGGGACGTCTGTAGGTCATTGTGAAAGATATTAAGATTTTATTCGTGTTGGTTATGCGTGAGCACGCATTAAGATATCTAAGACCCATGGATGACGTCTCGTTTCAAACAACTGGTGCTATCGCAAGTGACAGCTGTCCCAGAATTGGCATCCTTTAATGCTCCATTTAGCACTTTGGTAGGCAATTTTGCATAGAAATCCAGTGCACTCATGGAGATAAAATGCACACGATGTTATGTGCATTACAAGTTACAAGCTCTGGAAAACGATAGTGTCTCTCTTTAAGTCCTTAACTTTTTTAAGCTCTTACATGGAGTCCAACAAGTTTTTTTATTATCGGCTTAACATTAGGTGCAAAATGATACCAAATTTAAATATTGTCACGCTCATTCTATCTTCACCTAAATCATTTTTTAGAGTTTTGAGAAATTTAGCGCAGTAATTCTGTTGCTCAAAACAAAACAATGAAGCTGACGGGTTTAAATACTAAAATTGGGATATAATTACGAGTCACAATTCTACACTTGTTTTAATAGAAGAAAAGAGGTTGAATGGAAAATCATAGTGATATAAAGAATTCAAATCATCAAAAAAGAAGAAAAACAACAACAACAACAACAACAACAACAACAACAACAACAACAACAGAGGCGAATGTGGAATGAGCGTGACGATCTGATCTAATTTCTGGAATTCCAAATTAAATATCAAGAAGGAGGATCTGTCAACAGAACTGATGAATCCATTTGCTAGGTAGTGTCACATGATATGCTGAAATATCATCAGTCAGAAAATAAATTGTCTTTGTGTGTTGAGTATAACACCTTCGACAAAGTCTGACATTTACAACTCAATTCAAGCACTGTGGTACGTTTTGGTCCTTATGCTGTCAATGTGTAAGTGTATTAATTTTGTTACGTAAAAAAAAAAAAATTCTAGACATACTAAATCTCGCGTTTCTATCTTTGATTTTGGTGGGATTTGTTATGCGTTTCTATTCACTTATAATTAATAATATTATAACTTCCGCCAAATTCAGACCAGAAACAAGGCAAAAATGTTAATCTGACGTTAACGTCACACTGATACAAGATAGCAGTTGTCTTCCAGATCTCATAATGTTGTAGAGAAAACCCTCTCTAGTTATTTCTAATTAAGCTGCCTTCTTTTCAAAGACAAAGTACTACACTAAAGGCTAATAGCCAGTCTTGCTTGAAATTACTCATCTATTGATGTTACTCAGAATCAGGTCTGAAAAATGCGCTGATGACATTCAGAAAAGTGGAGAGGTTGCGGAAACCTACAGAGTCCAGAGCCATAGTAAAATAGTCAGTAGCAGCGAGAGAGAGAGAGAGAGAGAGAGAGAGAGAGAGAGAGAGAGAGAGAGAGAGAGAAGAGAGAGAGAGAGAGAGAGAGAGAGAGAACGAGAGAGAACGACAGAGAGAGAGAGAGAACGAGAGAGAGAGAATGAGAGAGAACGAAAAAGAGAACGAGAGAGAGAGAGAGAAAGAGAGAGAGAGAGAGAGAGAGAGAGAGAGAGAGAGAGAGAAGAATGTAAGAAATGTGACAATGCAGAATGAAAGTTGTTGAAATAATTATCTAGACAAAATAAAACTTTGGATAAGTAAATTAAAGGTGCTCACCTGATTTCCTTTTGTTATGAAACTTGAGCGATTACTGAAGCAGTAGTAACAATCGTCACGTTTCCTAAAGTCAACTACTATTCTGAATCTATTATGTGTTTACCTGGCCTTTTAATGGTCCCTGCGACCTGGTCAGCGGTCAAAGTTAGCTTCATTCCACGCAGGGGCGTCGAGGGACTTTTTTGTTGGAGGGAGGAAGGTAGAGGGCATTTCATTCGTATACACATCTAGCACGCCTTAGCTTCTCAATGAATTAATACGGATGGTATGCCTTCATCGTGGTATTTCTTTTTAAACCGTCGTATTAGCCTCAACTCGCATGGTTTCTTTTCTTTTCTTTACAATCCCTATTCTTCACACTATCTCACTGTGGGTTCTATTACAAGTACCACTGTGTAAACCTAGTTTCTCTACTATAATATACCATACATCCCATGATATTATTAGTTAATTATTGTATTTATATGTCAGTATCATGATCATCCAGACGAAGTTCATGGCACG
>JAWQUT010000207.1:1231668-1246617 GCA_033807755.1 Ellobium chinense
GGGGGGGGGGGGGGGGGGTCAAGAAATGTCACAAGCTTCAAAACAGTAGTATGTATCACACCGCTGCATTCGCAAGAGCTTTCTCTACAGAGAGGTCAGATGGATATAATCGAGGGAGCGATTTAAATTTTTACAGCAAAAAATCTCTACCATGATCAGTTCCGAGAGACGCTGCTGTGAAGCTGTCGTGAATGGTGTGGTCGTTATGATACAAGTACAGTATTATCAAAACATTTTTACCAGTACAATGAAAACATGATAGATGATTGGGCAAAACAAATCTTTGCTCCTAAAGGAGAACAGTAGTGAATAGGCAGCAAAATAGTTTTAACTACATAGAGTTTAAGCTAGGTCCAAACCAAAAGCGATCCAGTTACTCTGACTGCGCGACGCACGGGCACTCTCATTATTCCCATTAACCTTCCATATCAGAAGCGTCATCGGTAACTAAACGACTGACGCTTGTGGTGAAGACGGTTTGATGGGAAGAAAGAAGGTTTAGTACCTTTGTATCGCACAACTCAAATCACTTTTGGCCTGGACGCGTCGGCCTGGACCTTACTAAACTTTCTTTTTTCAACTTTTCAAAGCGAAAGTACACTACAGTTCCTTGAAAAAAAAAATTGGATAATGGTTGAAATAGGGCAGTTAGGACTATTCGAAATAATAGATCTTATACTGACCTTTAGAAAATGACAAGACAATTAACACGGTTTCACACAGAAAATGACAAGACAATTAACACGGTTTCACACAATGTGTAAAAAAAATGGATAATGGTTGAAATAGGGCAGTTAGGACTATTCGAAATAATAGATCTTATACTGACCATTAGAAAATGACAAGACAATTAACACGGTTTCACACAATGTGTAAATTTCTTAAAACAGGATTACATACTTTTATTTAATAGCTTACAGGAACGTACATTGTTAACTAAATTTGATTTTGAGCTTATAATTATAAGACTTCCAATATAATAATAAATAATGTTGACACACCGATTTATAAACTTGTCAGAACCTCCAAAGAGATCTATGTTCATGGTTGGATCTCTAACGGGCTGTCTCGGCAGAGGTAGGTATGCATAATTATATGGCAATTCCTAATGTTACGATGATATTACACATTACAGACTACATTTGAAATTCAAATCTTGAATTTAGATCTAGAACCTGCAACATGATCGTAACGCCAGATAATGCTATATATGCGCATGCCTATCTGTGCCATAAATGTCGGTGAAAACTCCGAACTTGAACAAAAATTTTTGCGGAATGCTTTATATGTGCATATTCACAGTATGTTTTACAAGTAAGCTTTGCAAGAACAAAAAAAAAAACAAAACCAAAAAACACAAAACGGACATTATCAAACAGACATAGGATTACAAAGTAAACTCATTCTCTCCTTAACCTTTTTCTGTTGCCATGAAAATTACCCAAATATTCGGCTGGTGGTTTCGAAATACAACTGACGAATGTGCTTTGGGTGAATTTTAGGGATAGAAGTGTGACCACCTGTCCAGTTGATTTTGCTGAATTGAAAAAGATTTAATCAATTTTTAAA
Organism: Ellobium chinense; assembly: GCA_033807755.1. Taxonomy (NCBI): domain Eukaryota; kingdom Metazoa; phylum Mollusca; class Gastropoda; order Ellobiida; family Ellobiidae; genus Ellobium; species Ellobium chinense. Next base: position 1,233,238 of record JAWQUT010000207.1, read on the forward strand.
TGACCACAGTAAGAAAAAAAAAGGGTCAAAACAATCATTTCAGCGGTCTATCGCTTAGCCTAATACAAAATGCACTAACATCACAGTATATCAAATGGCACTAGCAGTATATTAAGAAAACAACCTAAATGCTCACAATGACATACCATAATTGCAACGCTTAGTATGTCCTTGGAAATCACTCAAATTTCCCGTAAATAAAGTACTGTTATGTAGATCTAGATCGGACATGGAGAAATGTCAGTGATTTTCTTGAACACCAATACCGTTAAAATCATGTTATGTTCCAGTGAGCAGACAATGACACAGCAGGCCTACAGGAGATTTCCAAGAGGAAAAATGAGCATACGTGATGACGTTTACGACAGATTACTGAAGGAAAAAAGTGATAAATGAATGTAACTGAATTTTCCAGAGAGACAAGCTTTATTATCCTTCATAACTACTTAAAGCGATGATGACATCTGCGATATAATACTTAATAAAACAGCGATAAATAAACCTACTTAATAAAACAGCGATAAATAAACCTACTTAATAAAACAGCGATAAATGAACCTAACTGAATTTTTTTCAGAAAGGAAAGTTTTATCCATTAGTATCTGCAAAACATGTAATTTCGTCCTGAAACTACACGAGCAGGAAAGCAAAAAAAAAAAAAAACACTTTGGGGATAATTTATAAATATATATGATACAATGCACAGTAGAGCTTAATCAATTAACTGATAAACAAAATTGACTTTTTAAAAACAAACTTGGGTCCGTATGCACCAAAAAACGCGTAACAATAGTTGCGGCTAAAACCTTGCAGCGGGACTAAATTTACCTATGACTTCCATCCCAAGATTTAAGTCGCAACTAGAATTAATATCGCATTTAGTGCATTCGGTCCCCGGTGTGTCAAATGCTAGCTTTTGTCCATGGCATCATCCACATTCAAGACCAAACTGAAGAAAGAATTTAGACTGAATAGAATGTGGCCGAATTTCAAGGCCCCAAGTCTAAAAATCATGAACCCTGCTGGGCATGATATCTTCTTTAGAAATTTACAGGTATATATATATACTCACGATCAAAAGTAAGTATACAGTTTTGTTTACATTGTTATTATGTAGGGCATGGACCTAGAACAAAGTGGTCTGCAGGAATTGTTGTGAGTAATGTTCAGAAAGATTTCAAAACAAAAATTCTACGATCGCGCGATTGGTTCACTCGCCCTCATGTGCACGTGCTGTTTTGACCTAATTGCATCTACTGGTCATCACGTGATATGTAGAGTTGAATTTTCACTTAGGATTTACTTCTTCACTCAAGCAGTCTTCAAATCAAGAGAAAAGTTCAGTTTTTCTTCAGTGTTAACCATGCCACGCTTGAGTGCGGAAGAGCGTGCTCGCGCCATTGGACACCTGGAAGCCGGTGTGTCCATCAGAAGGGTTGCTATGATGTTCAATGTAACAAGACGGACAATTTACCATTGGCAGCAACGTTTTCTTGTCACTGGGACAGTTACTGAACAGCCTAGAAGTGGGAGACCCCGAATTACGACTCCAGGGGAAGACCGGTTTATCCGTACCCAGCACCTTCGGAACCGCTTCCAAACTGCCACACAAACAGCCCAGAACTTTCCCGGACATCAAGCTATAAGCAGACACACAGTCCGACGCCGCCTCCTTTCCTATGGCATCAGAGCGAGACGCCCCCTGCAGCGGCCTTTTCTGCAGCCCCATCACCACCAGGCCCGCCTGCAGTGGGCTCGTACTCATGCCGCCTGGACAAGACAACAATGGGCTACTGTTCTTTTTACAGATGAATCCAGATTTGTCCTTGGGAGACATGATGGACGCATGCATTGCTATCGGCGAACCAACGAGAGGTATCTGCCCCAGTGCATCCACGAGGCCCCGAATAGAGGCTATGGGCAGGCGATGGTATGGGGCGGCATCACCAGAGATCACAGAACAGCTCTTGTTCATGTTCCTCTTGCTCTGACAGGAGCGAGGTATACAGCCACCATCCTCCAGCCTCACGCTATTCCGTTTTTAAATCAACACCCTGGATTCACTCTCCAGCACGACAACGCCCCATCCCACCAATCTCAAGTGACCTAGCAGTTCATGGTAGCCCAGCACATCAACGTCCTCACCCCCTGGCCTGCCGTCTCCCCAGACCTCAAACCTATAGAGCACGTCTGGGACATCATTGGACGCTAAGTCGAAGCCATGGTCCCCCCACCACAGAACCAGCACCAACTACTTCAAGCATTGACACAGGCATGGAACAACATTCCACAGCAGCAGTTGGCAACATTGATCAACTCGATGCGGCCCAGATGCACTGCTGTGATTAATGCCACCGGAGGGCACACAAGGTACTAGTTTCAAGTGTGACTTGACCTTTACAGTTCAAAATGTGACGGACAAGGTAAGCCGCCAAGATTCTGCATCGTTTTAGTTGGGACTTATTTATGGACGAGGAGTCTGATTTTTTGTTTTCACCCTCCTCCACAAAATATGGGACTTCAGACCCCAGATTCGAGACAAAGAGGTTCCATTTGCGTGAACTTTGTTGAAAATAAACCCCAGGTTTGAACAACACACTTTTCACATCCCATTGTCACGTTGTCTTTTTGCTATGGGTTATGATTGAGGTGTATACTTACTTTTGATCGTGAGTATATATATAATATTTGCAAAGGAATAGCATATAAATTAATAGGTGGTTCATAATTAATACACTCTTTCAAACATAACCAAGTAATATAAATTCAACATTGACAGTACTGACACAAACAGGCGAGACAAATGGAATCCATCGAAAATATGACATAAAGTACCAAAAATAAAACTTACAATTAAAAGAAGTAATGTAAACTGAAAATAGCCTTTCTCGTGAGTTTCTGGTCTATTCTAGATCTAGCATCTTTGTGGTCTTTTCATCACAACATGGTTTTAGTCGTGTGATTTACCTTTTCGTATGAAGTGATTTTACATGTAGATCAGAAAGACACTGAACTATGCTGTAGCTATGCGACGCCAAGGTAATCTTTTTACCCACTGAAGATCCACATCAAAAGCGCTGACATTAACAGAGAGGCAGATTCTTCTGGTGTGGACGGTTCATGGAAATAGAAAGGGTACCTTCGCGTTGCAATAGCATATATAGCAGTATTTAAACACAAGCTTAATGCATTAATATCCATGTATAAATACATCTGACCTGACATACAAATATGGATAATTACAATTGATTGATGCATTGCGTTAGACTACGTATATATTTCTAATGTGGGAGTTTCCCGTGGTTACCGCAATGCGTTAACTAACGCAAGAAAATGCATGCGACCACTGGAAGAGTGCATCTGACTTTGAAACAGTGGGAGATGAAAAGAAAAATGATGTCCATGAAAATCACTGAAACTCAAAAGGTTTAATTTCAGAAGAATTTGATTTGAATGAATACGGACAAAACTGCTACAGAATAAAAGGGAAGGGCTGAATGCATCAAATAGTCCACATGACATGAGGGATGATTCAAAACTAAACACTGTTGAATATCTAAAACTTGGAATAACCAAGGATCCTATGAAAAAAGTATAAAAACGTGTTCGTTTGCATAAAGAAAAGACGCTGTATTTGAGTCATATTACCTGCTCTTGTGAAAAGCCCTTTCTAATAACTAACCAGAGTCTCATCACAGTTATGGAAAACATGAGCTATTTTTCACTAAATCTCGACTTTAACACAATTAGAAAATTAGAAAAATGGAAGTTTTGAGTCACTTTAAGTATTGAAAATAAGATTACAAGATCTCATGGACATGAATCATTTGATGCTAAACACAGTGCCCAGAATCTATATTCAGATTTTAAAGGAAATGTTCTATTATTTTGCAAGGTACTCCGAGTTCATGAATATATAATAATTATATTGACAAAACAGTACTCGGAACTAGAGCATTAGGTGTATGCAGGCTTTTCAAGCACATGACCCTTACTGTAATTGATAGCACAACAGTCATTCATCTGGTGATAGCTTCTTATGAAATAGTATTCTGGGTCGCGCACAAAATCCAAAGCGTCAGCAAAACAAATGATGCAATATATGCGCGCCTTATACTGCACCAAAGGTTCTGCTGTGGCCATGAAATTTTTGTTCACGACATAGAACAGTGTTTCATAATGAGATATCCACGGATGAAGACCCTTGTACCATGAATTATAGTGAGCGTCATGCACTCAAAAAAAAACCCGCACATTTATAATGCCCTCGTTGCAAGTCTTATTTCTACCTGTAAATTGGATTCTACTTCGGACTCATGAATTCTATTTTACACACTTAAACCATGTGGGTTTATCCTTTCAAAGTTGCGATAATTACCGAGTATTACTCTTTATGAAAGTACTAACTCAAAATGTTAAAGTGCCAATGAAGTAATGCGAAAGTGCTATTTAAATTATTTACAACTTAAAACATGTTCTACATGCATAGGTTTTATGTTGTCTTTATCTAGACAAGGAAGTTGAATGAGAAAAGCGATCTTTGCAAGACCGATATGAATTGATATCTTCCTCCACGAGTAACAACAAAGTCACTGACCACAAGCTGCAGGCGTGTGCATACAGAATACATGACAAAAGAAAAATGGTAACCAGTACTCAGAAGAGTATCTAGAAGCCACTTTCTTTTTGGATAAAGAACGTATCCAATCCCACCGTTTTATAGAGGAGAGTTTTAAAAACGAACTGGAATGAAGGCAAATGCATTGTACTCTTCGACTCCTGAGAAAAAAATTGAGCCAGAAAAAGTCACTTTTGCTGAGATGATGTCGCTTTGAAGGGATCTAGAGTAAAATAATGGTAGGAAACAAAAAGTGCCACATTGCATCTTTAATTCTATTGTCAGTTTGTTGCCAGTACCGCATAGTAATGTACAGTTGTGATTCCTGAGGATCTGGTTAAATCGTGAAGTCTGATCAATAACTATCAAAAACAATGAAGACTTGCTATCCCATCCACACTGTCGTGAAAAGCGACTGCAAAATGAACCATCAAACCATATTAAAGTTACCTCTATCTTTTTGGAGTTGACTTTATTTACTGGCTAACTTTCTTTCCCAGGAAGAAAACATGGCTTTCTTTTGCGGGTGACGTTCTTTTTTGCTGGAATTCGCAGTGGGAGATCGTATGTACAAGTCCGTGTACAAAAATAAAAAACAGCTTCAGATAAAAGTATTCATATCCATGGCTTAGAATTTTATTCTACATTTGATAACGGGGAGATGGTATGTACAAGTCCGTGTGCAAAAAAATAGCTTCAGATGAAAGTGTTCATATCCATGGCTTAGAATTTTATTCTACATTTGATAACCCTTTTGGATTTCAAGTACGGGCTAAAATATTTTAAAGATCAGAAACATAATTTATTAAGAATTTGGTCTCTTTATGGTTTTAAAATAACAAAGCGATAGTACATTTTTGTGAACCAAACTGTGTCATACGTCAACATGTGCTAGCTTTGTAATGGTTTTTTCCCCACGGCGGGATATAACATGGTGAAATGTTATGTACCATCTTGACATAATATGGGACCTTATAACCAAGATAAAATCAGGAAAGAGAAAAATGGACCTAGATAGGATATGCACGTACAATCTCCAACAAGCCATACAGAGGTATATTGTGCAAAATATATACAGTATATTGTATGTATCGTGCGTATATTGTTGAAAAGTATGTAAATTGTTCATAAGATCTCAGATCTATTCTTGAGGAACTTGAGTATGTGGTTTGTCCATGGCATATCCACATACTTACAACCAAGGTTGCAATAGCGGTTATTCGTATATCAGGAGCTGTGATGCCGAGAACGCTAGATCAGCTGACACTATCGAGATAAGATTGCAAACAAAGTCTACATTTCTGCCATTCGTTGACCAGGGGCTGAGATGAGAGATGGGTAGATCAGCAGCTGTCCTAACAGTCCAGCAAGTCCTTTGTCAATCGTGTGCTGCTCCTCAGCACTGGAAAGGAGCGTCTATGCCCGCCCGTGGGATCCAGTAATGTCATCCTGTCATCAAAAGTTCATTTGCCTCCAGTCTTGATACGAGCATTGATACGAGCAGTGATACGAGCAGTGATGAGGGCCAGTGTATTCGGTGGTCATGGTGCAGCTGATGGGTCCGTGATGGTCCAGTAGTACTGAATCCTGTTAAAAGAGTGAAGTAGTATGAGTTAAAACCTTTTTTAATCAGGACAGTAGGCCTATCTATTACACTGTTTAACAAGAGTGTACTGATGACAAGGCGTAACTCCTATGTTGGACGTGAGAAAAGTACAAAGAATTGTGTAGGCAATTTTGATTATCAGTTCTCACTCACTTGGTTTCTTATTTATTTATTTAGTGTCAGTCAGATCACACACATTGTTATGAAACAAGAGGGAATTGGCTCAAATGTATGCAAAAAATTATGTGATTGTAAGAAAATTGCTGGTGCGAGTTATCCTGAACTTAATTTCAATTGGTCAAGTCGATCTGGCACCAGATTGATCACACTTAGGTCTCCTGAGGTCATGCGAATCAGAATAAAATCTCGACAGAGCCCAATACAATTGAACCTCGATATAAAGGTGTTTTGATGCAATGGAAAATAAACTTATTACTAAGGTATAGTTAACAGTGAAGTTCCCTGAATAATGAAATGGTAAGATTAATATAATCAATGCATGCATACTTAAAGCAAACATGTTTATTAAATGAGTACTTAATATCGCGGTTCCACTATAAATCTCTGGAAACTGACAAGGCTTACTCTCGGATGTTTAGTTTCGCTGACAGTCTTTATAAGTCGCTCATCTTTATCCCATTCTTTTGTTTAATACGCTATAACGTTCTTCTGACTGAAAATAACCCCAAGCATAATTAAATCAATGTATTAGACCAAGTCAGATGTCTCTGTTTCTATTGGTTTCATCGTCATTTTGCTACAGTTTCGTCAAGATTATCCAGGAAGTCTGAAACGCTAGTGTCCAGTTAAACAGCATGAAGTACAGTACTTACTATTCATGGGCGCCGTCACGACCTTGTTTAATTTATAACAGTCCTTCATGGTTCCAATTCATGGTTGCAGCTCTGCCGTCTTTTGCATTGTCATGTCTCGTTCCATATGGAAAAAAGATGAAAAAACATGTGAGATTCATGCTTGTGTATACACTGAAATAATTACGTACAAGATCATTTTGCCGTGCATCCCTTTGACGGGCTCTTGAATATATTGTAGAGAATATTGATGCACTGTCACGAATGTACCATCCAATCTCGTAATTATAATACCTGCATAATAATATAATAATTGCATATTAATACCTATGTTCTAGCTGCGGACTGGGCAAAGGACATTAAACGAAAAAAAAAAACGTCAAATATTTCTTTAAATCAATAAGATTTCACGTAGGAACATGCCATCACTCTACTATTTCCTATATCTACCTGTCTCTGGTATAGGCTTCAACTAGACTCGATGTTTACGTGGGACGCAAATTAGACCCTTTTCAGTTCGTGATGTATATTAATGTATTTATATATTTCTACGTCATATAGGTACACAAGTTCTTGTGATTTCGATGCCTTTATTTACTAGGCTACATACACATTTCTCAAAACTAATTCAAAGGACTTGAAAAAGAAAAAAAAATGTTGATTCTACTACAATAATTTCGTTATTGCTTGTTTTGTAGCAATATACCAGCTAATTCGTTCGCCATTAACAAGTTATGTGCCTCAAATTCTGTTTCTGGACACTTATACTGTATAAGCAAGTCTGCTTCGCGCAAATAGTATAATAATAGCTTCATGCCAATGATAACCTTTACAGCGATCATCATCGCACGATATCGTGTGTTCCAGTTTCAGGCCCCTCCTGATCGCACTAAATTTTCTTTTCACTCTTATGTCCCCTGATGATAAATGCACGATGTCTATCACTGGTGGCCACATTGGCCATAATACATCATCATGATTAGCGTTTAAAGCAGGAGTTTTATTGTTGACATCTTGTTCGATACTTTCTGTGGGAAAGCTGGCTGCCTCAGCAAAGGTACCTCTATGAATGCCCAAGACACTGCAACTTGAGGCACGAATGTTTAGACAGTTTGACGGCAATGTTATAATTATGGGACAATATGAGCAGCAAGCCTCGAACTGGATAATACGAGGTCGTGTGCAAGGCATTTAGTACCAACTTTTTATTTGTAAAAAAAAATTGAAGACTGCACTCCTTAGCCTTGTAAGGTCAGCACTCCCTTTTCAACCTTGTCTTCGTGCGTTACTGAAAATCATCTCTAGAATACCATATCTTCTGTTAAGAAAAGAAGCGAAACTTACAAAATTAAAAACAACAAAGTAGTATGAAGTCACACGTCAGTCTTTATTTTTAAATTAGCGCATTTTCGTATGAACTCTTATCAGGTACAATCTGACGTTTATATCTTTTTTTTTTCCTCTGTAAGTTTGTTATCTGAAACGCCTTACTCATAGGGATTATGCAGCGACAGTTTACGCTCCCCCACACTCCCCATCCCCACCATCTCTTTTTTTCTCTTGAGTAGCATGAAGACAATGGAATGCGGGTTTTTTATGAAGTATCACAAATGCAAACAGCCGGCCGGCATGCTGATAGTGTTAGTAATAATGAATTACATTGACATGCGAGAGCTCACTGTGCTGAGGAAAAGAAACAAATGGAGTATAATTAATGGGTTTTAGAAGAAATCAGATGCAGAGGATAACTTTTCATAGAGCTATTATAAGATTACAGTTTCTCCAAAACTTGTTCAATTTTACATCTGTTACATCGTCAGTCACAGGGAGCTTATCAATCTCATTTGAGTGTATTTTTCACGACAGGGAAAATATTAGTCAATGCACAGAAATAATGCAAGTCTCACGCTTCAATGGTGTTCTTTGACCAGTTACTTTGTGACTTGTTTGTGACTTGTTTGTGACATTTGATGAAAGTAGGGAGTTGTAGCAAGCACAGACATGGCGCAGTTTGCTAACTGCTTATCTCACAGATGGACAATCTGCCTATGACTATGACGACATGCGTTAGGATTTAAATCTGTCGTAAAGAAAACTGAGTCTGCATCTGATACCTTTGATTCCGTTAGTATGATAGTTTGCACTTGTGATGCTGCAATGGAAACACGCATTTGTTATTTTGGTTCTGCTTCCTTGTGCTTGCAATAAGGAGTCTTTTACGGAGAGCCTGGCTGTCGCTGTGACATTAATCGCTGAATCGTGACTCGATGAAGCAAGGTTTTTCTATGCAGTAGTGCTGAGCAATTAAACAATCGAAAAGTTATCTAAACGCGACATTATCTGTCATGTAAATTTTTCTAGCTTTACACAGGAAAGTAGATGCGCCCAGTGAAGCACGACGAACGAACTAGGGGAACTAGACTATGTCTTGTGTCGTGGTCATGATGAAGGACATTGTCTTTCATTAGGCTACTATTCTTAGGCTGATGAACGGTATTGGGAGAGTGTTGTAGTTAAAGACTGTTAGGTCGGTGCAGTCTCTAAATTATCAACCTGTCTCTTCTTAAATATTCGGAAATAATTCGTACAAGTATTCAAAATGTTTCGGTAGTCTAAAATCCAATGAACAAAACTGCTTTGTACGAGGCGTGTCTCAGGAAAGGAGAAAAAGACAAGGTTCAGTACTAGTTTTACAGAACAAAAGCTCGGTGGTTCTTTGTTAATCATTTTAAGTCTTCATCAGTTTTCGTGCGTAATTTGAAATATATCTTGAGCAGTTATACAACTTCTTCCCCACAGTAAATGAACTATAAAATGAAATACTAATATATAGCTCTACTCTGGCTTTTACATTAGGAAAGCTCTGTTTGCTGGAAATAATGTGTTTACATTCCCAATACGGTGATGAAAATTCTTGTCCAGAATAAGAGTTCTAGGCACAGGACTTGCCGATGGTTTTCACAATGCTGGCGAATGGATCTGCCGGTTAACCGTCACCCGCAGCGCAAGAAATAGCGTGCTAGAATTTAAATGGAGTTACCAAAAGTTACAAGATGAGCAGGGCATATTTTACATTGAGTGACCCACAGACTTGAAGATTCTCAATGATCGGGAAATTGTGTCCTGAAAAAATACTAGATCCAGCTGAGCATTATACTGGATGCTGCAATATTGCCACTCAAGTGAACTAACTAGGATTCAAGAAAAGGTGGCGCTAGGGAAAAAGCTGATTTCATGAAGTATTATTTTACATCTTTTTTTCTAAAAAAGGGCCTTGACCACAACAGCCCCACAAAAAAATATTTTTACAGTGTCAGCGTCCTTCAGGCTATGCTCATTCTTTGAAAGAAAAAACAGTTGATCCTGACTCTGAATTCTATTGCCAGAAGGCATCTCGAGTACTGGAAACTTATTTTCACACTTTAGTAACTAAGGAAAAGAGGAATGCTTAGTTAAAAAGAACGCTAGTGGAACCCTACCATGTCACTATAGTAAAGGACAAAACATTCAGTGACCTGAAGGAGGCTGGTTCTTGCGTTCTCCCCAGCCAGGTCGATGGCAGTTTACTCTGGACATGCTGCAGATGGTGTTCTTTTGAGTTCGTCCATGGTGATAACATGCTAGGAGTTTTGGCGGGTTCCTTTCAGGCTTCTCTAAGCTCCATGATCTAGGTCAGCATCTGTGTGGGGTTCAGGGACATTTTTCTGGAAAGGTATCGTATGACCTGCAGAGAAGTCAAAGAACGTTGTTATATTAGATGTCTACTATCACTGTGCCGAGGCCGAACGTAGGTATGGATTTCCATATGTGGTAACTCCTACAACTAGGGTCACTATCTTAATTCCGAATAACGTACTAATACAACCCTATCCCTAACCCCCTAATCCTACCCTAACCCCCTAACCCTACCCTAACCCTTAACCGTTAACCCTAACACTAATGCCCATCGAGACAGGAGCATCAGTCGAAGCGAGCGTAACTCCTTATCGCCAGTTATCACACGTGGAAATTCTCCCGAACGGAGTATTTTTTTCACAAATGAAAAGTACGTTTTGATACATTTGTAATTTATGCGCCCCTCATCTCTTACACACATAGGAGAAATGGCGTCCATTAGCACATTTCGTGATTTAATAAATAATGTCATGGTTTGTCAACTGTGAAAAGAATAACTGGCTCTGTTAATGTATCTTTTGCCTACCTTCGTGCAAGCTCAGCCGGTTTGCTTGCCATCTAATTATGCTCCTGTCTCTATAGGCAATATCAGAGGCTCGCCTTGAATGATGTTCCTCTCGCGATGGGCAATAGGGTTAGGGTTAAGGGTAGGATTTGAGTTAATAGGGTAAGCTTTGGTTTGTATTACACTAGGCGTGAGTTCTAGTTAAGGTGTGAAACGCGAATCTAGAATCAGAATTCTGTCAGGCTAGCAAAAATGACACTTGATTATCGCGAATCAGTGTAAAATTTGAAGCATGTTAGTTACCACAGAATGGTTCTCACACTGGCACGCATCAGTTTTGATCCAGACGGGGTTTACACACGAGAAAGGCCAGATTACAGAATTAACTCTTTAATCATATCTATATTTATTATGAATGACATTCATAACCTGGCTTGACATGTGGCTAGCGATCGCCTTAAAAGAGCTAAAGACCACAGAATTGATGGTTTATGCAGCGTTTTCTCCAGGTCACATGAGATGGGGAAGACATTCCTCTCTCGTCATAAATTTGGGCAGTGATTTGATCATTTGGAATTAATGTTAGATTTTTCTCAATTTTTTTCCGACACGCGTTCAGTAAATGAAAAACGTGGGAGGGGAGGGGATGATTTTGAAACTTTAGGGACGAATCGCGAGAAGGAATTCCAAATGAGATCCACACAACCCAAACCCCATCCCTAACTCTACTCATAACCCTTACCCTAATCATAATGCCCATCGAGACAGGAGTGTCAGGCATGCGAGTCCTTCGCCCTCATTCATGTCTGTCCAGATAGAAACATCTAGTCTAGACTAGATTTCTAGAGTGAATATCATTAAGAATTCCTCCCGAATAGCGAGCTCTGGATAAAACACTGGTTTACTAGACCACAAGGACATTCATTCTCTCACCTCCTTAATGGTGCAACCTGGAGCTGGTCACCAGAGACCAACCTTCACTGAACCAACGTGTATGATGAAAAGAGGTTGACCCAAGGTCGAGAATTGAGTTTTATAGGGCCACTCAGACTGAATGATCTTTGATCACGTAAGACGTCTGAGGCTGTCTAGCTGGGCTGGGCATATTATCATCTAGGTATCGATACATGGGTGTATTGAGAAGCATCGTTATACCTTGACAGTTTTAGTCTTTGTCGATTGTATGGAATATTTGGTTTTAGAATAATTAGTTGTTCTTTTTAAAGGATACGAAGTTTTCCTCGAAAATATGTAAAGGGAGACAGGAAAATTCATTAATACTGCAATAAATGTTTACAAAAGTAGGGTGGGCTATAGGTGAGGCAGGTCGAGGTGAGAGAGGCGGAGGGTTGCTGTTATCTGGTAAAGGGAGAGGGGAGGGGGAGAAGTCGGTATGTTTAGACAGTAGTTAAACCCTTTAACGTAGAACTCACAGTTCTTATTTTCGAATCGTGAATGATTCGTACATTAAACCATAGTTCTGTGTATGACGAGCAGTTACCTGATAGGTTTACTTTTTTTCTCAAGTACGCTCAAATCTGCACTCCATGAAACCAATATAAAATGATCCAGTCTGTCATTTTCATGAACACTTCTGATTCCCTCCTGGTTACGAATAAGGCCGTATTTCACAATTAAGTCCAAAAGCACACTTTGCTATTACACTATATTATTCAGAGTTTAAACCGGATCTAACGCATGTATCATATTCCAAATATGAGCTCAAACACTTCAGAACCTGACAATTTCATGAGCAGGACATATTTTCATTGGATATGACAATAAGTCTAATGTGATCCCATTTTGTTCCAATCCTTAAGTTAGTAGAAATGCGACATTATGCATATACAAGGACGAAAAGATGAATTATTCGATACATATCGACATATCGATAGTTTCGACACCGACCACCCATCCGAAGTCAACACTCAGCATACATGTGATTTCGCAGTGATTAGTTTTAGGTTGTGAGTAGAACTCAAAAGACGTGTATGAATAATGATTAAAGTACATAGTCTACATGCCTTTTTGTGAGAATGCAGGGGCGTAGCGTCCATGTAATTTATGAATGTGAAATTACAAACATGTTATCTATTTGTCTCATACAATTAATTAATCATCAATATTTTCTAAAATATTCAAGGATTCCCCCCCCCCCCCCCCC
>JAWQUT010000207.1:1254923-1270823 GCA_033807755.1 Ellobium chinense
ATCTATCTATCTATCTATCTATCTATCTATCTATCTATCTATCTATCTATCTTTCTATCTATCTATCTATCTATCTATCTAATCTTATATGATTAAAAAAGCTAGCGAAATTATCAGAGCCATATCTCGGTTATTTGTGTAATAACCAACCTACAATATTGCATACACGTTCCTTTTAGTCTGAAGGTGTTTCTCTTGGTAATTTCTTCGCCTTAAACTGTCCGTAAATATTATTTTGATAATTACGCACATTTCCTTTGTTGCGTGGTTATGTCCCAGTTTGGTGTTTTAAATCTCTTATCTTACCAAGGATGTCCACAACCAAACCAAATTCTACCTAATCTCTTATCGTACCAAGGATGTCCAAAACCAAACCAGTCTACATAACCTCTTATCTTACCAAGGATGTAAACAACCAAACCAAAGTCTACTTAATCTCTTATCTTACCAAGGATGTCCACAACCAAACCAGTCTACATAACCTCTTATCTTACCAAGGATGTCCACAACCAAACCAAATTCTACCTAATCTCTTATCTTACCAAGGATGTCCAAAACCAAACCAGTCTACATAACCTCATATCTTACCAAGGATGTCCACAGCCAAACCAGTCTACCTAATCTCTTATCTTACCAAGGATGTCCAAAACCAAACCAGTCTACATAACCTCTTATCTTACCAAAGATGTCCACAACCAAACCAAAGTCTACTTAATCTCTTATCTTACCAAGGATGTCCACAACCAAACCAAAGTCTACCTAATCTCTTATCTTACCAAGGATGTCCACAACCAAACCAGTCTACCTAATCTTATCTTACCAAGGATGTCCACAACCAAACCAGAGTCTACCTAATCTCTTATCTTACCAAGGATGTCCACAACCAAACCAGAATCTACCTAATCTCTTATCTTACCAAGGATGTCCACAGCCAAACCAGTCTACCTAATCTCTTATCTTACCAAGGATGTCCACAAGCAAACCAGAGTCTACCTAATCTCTTATCTTACTAAAGATGTCCACAGCCAAACCAGTCTACCTAATCTCTTATCTTACCAAGGATGTCCACAGCCAAACCAGAGTCTACCTAATCTCTTATCTTACCAAGGATGTCCACAACCAAACCAGAGTCTACTTAATCTCTTATCTTACCAAGGATGTCCACAGCCAAACCAGTCTACCTAATCTCTTATCTTACCAAGGATGTCCACAGCCAAACCAGTCTACCTGATCTCTTATCTTACCAAGGATGTCCACAGCCAAACCAGAGTCTACCTAATATCTTATCTTACCAAGGATGTCCACAGCCAAACCAGTCTACCTAATCTCTTATCTTACCAAGGATGTCCACAGCCAAACCAGAGTCTACCTAATCTCTTTTCTTACCAAGGATGTCCACAGCCAAACCAGTCTACATAATCTCTTATCTTACCAATGATGTCCACAACCAAACCAGTCTACCTAATCTCTTATCTTACCAAGGATGTCCACAGCCAAACCAGTCTACCTAATCTCTTATCTTACCAAGGATGTCCACAGCCAAACCAGTCTACATAATCTCTTATCTTACCAATGATGTCCACAACCAAACCAGTCTACCTAATCTCTTATCTTACCGAGAATGTCCACAACCAAACCAGAGAGGCCGTTGAGAAGTTTAAAAGATCGATCCAGTTCTTCTCCACTTTGTTTCATTTCGTCTGCAACGACATTATTATCATCAGCATTACTGTTAAAAGAAGTACAATAATCGACATAATTTCAATTCGAATTTGACAGAAACAAGTACTTTAATTGTCCAGGGTGATTTATGGAATCGACATTCAAAGACATAACCTTTAATCATAATATTAACATAATATTCATCGTTTCAATATTAGATAGGCCCAGTACAAAGTGGTTATCAAATATTCATTTGGGAATTATTCAAGTCGATGCCACAGGTATTCTTGAGATCGCACTTTCTTAAACGTTTCAGTAAGATGTCTCATCAACATCTTCATCATCACCATCACACCATGTAGACCATAATTATTCTTCACATACTGAAACTTTTATTGCTACTGGGAACTAAAATACTGACAACTCAGCCCATGATTTCCTCGATTCATGGACCAGCCCTATATCTTTACAATTAATAGAAACACATTCATTACCAACATCAGCATATCTATCCACTTTCACTATAACAGTCATCATCATCAACAGCACCAGCAACAACAACAACAACAAGGTCATGACCACATTTAACAACACCAGCACCGTCTATGTACATGCACCACCACCACCAACAACATCACAATAATGCTGAGCTTATCTCACCCTCATCAACGTCCCCGAGGATGGTCTCCAGTATGTTCTCTATTACTTCCTGGGCGTCTTCTTCACTCACTGCAGATGAATGGATGGATGGATGGATGGACGTACGGATGGATGGATGGATGGATGGATGGATGGATGGATGGATGGATGGATGGATGGACGTATGGATGGATGGATGGATGGACGGACGGACGAACGGATGGAGGGACGGACGGACGGAGGGACGGATGGATGGATGGATGGATGGATGGATGGATGGATGGATGCATGGATGGATGGATGGATGGATGGGTGGATGGATGGATGGATCGATGGATGGATAGATGGACAGACGGACGGACGAAGGGACGGACGGACGAACGGATGGATGGATGGATGAATGGATGGATGGATGGATGGATGGATGGATGGATGGATGGATGGATGGATGGATGGATAGGCGCTCAATTAAAATAGAAACATCATGAATTTTGATGGCCCTAATGCAGGGTCGATTAAGCGGCTCTATGCCTGCAATCAGGCGAAAGTATCGACAACCAAATCATTATAAGCCAAAGAAAGTGATTGTTTCAAATCAGACCTCTTGAACTGAAGTGATGCAGTTTGATCATGATTATATCCCAGAAGTTGTGTACCTGAGAGACTGAGAGACCTGTATTGTCCAGTGCAGGTGAATGTTTCAAACTATGACAACCAGCCAGCTTCCTCGATATATAATTTATATTATTCTGATTTGACTCTCTGGAAAGCTGTGTTCCTACATTTTTGTGTATTTGAGTATATACTTGGGACTGGAGTTTCAAGTACGCAAACAAACAAATCCACATATACACTCCACACACACTCCCGCGAACACACACACACACACACACACACACACACACACACACACACACACACACACACACACACACACACACACACATACACACACACACACACGTACAAACATACATACACACGAAGTCTTCCATCTATTCAGTGACTTTAAATTGATGGATTTATTACAAACATTGCAACAGCTCGAATTCTCTACTTCTATCCTGTATTTCTGTATAAACTTATCTTCAGCCACCTGTCAACTTCATTTAATGCCTTTTTACTACACAGTGGATACCCCTGACTTATCCAGATTTTACTACCATGCAGGTGATTAAGGATTTCCTCTACTTTTTGATAACCACACGATTTTTTATTTATTTATTTATTTTTTGTCGTTATTATGGTGATAAAGAGGACATCATAATCCGTAACAATGGCAATGCAGCCAATAGGAGGCTAAGTTTGAGAACGAAAATGGAGGGCTGGGAAATTATTGTTATTTTGCTCATTTACAGCAGATAGTTGCCTGAGCTCAATTAACATATTGTTATTGTTATTGTTGCTTGGGCATATGTGTGTCTCACTATACGTATCACAGAAAGACTTACCGTCGGCATCACCATCTGCCAGGACTCCGTCCACGGCCGCAATGATTCCTTCCACAGCATCCTTCAACGCTGCTGATGTTGTGCCTGTAAGAAAGGTATTACGTAATAATTAACCGTCGGAAATGTGTCAAAATCAAGCATGTGGACAATAAATTTCGTTCACAGTTTAGTGATTAGAAAAGTATTTAAAACTGCGCCATCAGACTATTACCATTGGAAAGCAAGCTCTGCAGCCAGATAACCGGAAACACTGCCTCGACTGAGATGGACTTGCATGCAGATTTCAAATACTAATTCTATATAGTTTTATGTCACTTTCCTTTGCCATAACTTTCTTAAGAAAGTAAACTAGCCATCTGCAAAGTCCCTATGCAGTATGAACTGGTTTGGTAGTCTAGTGAAATCTGAAAAAAATAATAGCACTCTGTGAGGCGTGGGATTGAATTAAATTTAGTGAGGTGTCGCATTATATCACGTTTCTCCTATTATACCTCAAGCGGGCAATTAGTTAAATTTTCTAGTAGGACAGTTTGCCCTGATCCCTGTAAACCTCTGAATAGTCTTTACATTGTATTTCCTTAGATAAAATCTTTCTTGTGATGCAACAAGAATATAAAATGTTCCAATGTTCACTCAGCTAATTACTAACGAAACAAGTCTTAGTGGTTCCCTTACACGTGATGAGTTGTTTGTATCACTTCAAAAGATGAAAGTACTACTAGAATGAGGTTTTCCTTTTATCCTGACATGAAAAATCCTCATGAATTTGATACTTTCCCAAGATTTGCTACTACAATAATTTTATACTTTTGGTTTGTTATTTTTTTAAAAACTTTTCTGGCTCACTCAAGTGCTCTTCATGAAACTCATACAGTAGTAAAATAAACTGAAATAAATATTGTAATATGGTAAGAGAATTGTACCCAGGCAGTCTCTGCTTATTTCGCTTCATCATGTTATTCTTGATGCAGGCCATGTCTTTCAATAATTTTCACAGCTCCCTGAAGAGCATATCATCCAGCTGCCATTTAACAGGCGTAAGTCATTATCGCTAGGACATTTTCTTTGCCCATAGTTAAGTCGCTAGGACATTTTCTTTGCCCATAGTTAAGTTGACTCCAAGAAATGAAATAAAATTCAGAGGCAGAATACATTCCTACACTCATGTTAGGAACTGATCCCGCCTATTTTTGCACATGTCCTCTGTCGTAATCATTCGTCATCTTGCTTAAACGTCAGTTATGAAATTACATTACATCGAACTTTTCAGTAAGACAGGATACAGATACAGACCTTTATTTTCTATTGTAACAATCGTTACAAAATATAGATAGACAGCCACCACTGGACATATCAGCAGATAAGTGGATACAGAGTCAGATAAATGATCACAGAACCAGATAAATGGACACAGAATTAGAGAAATAGACACATAGTTAGACAAATGGACATAGAATTAGAGAAATAGAAACATCGTTAGACAAATGGACACAGAATTAGACAAATAGACACATAGTTGGACAAATGGACACAGAATTAGACAAATAGACACATAGTTAGACAAATGGACACAGAATTAGACAAACAGATGCAGTAATATCACTTGTTTACCATCCTGCAGGTCGGCCATCAACTCCTGGATCGCCTGCACAACAATGATGGCGACATCTCCACTGACACCGGGCTCTTCCCGTTCCTCTCTCCTGGCTGTATAACCAGAAGTCTGTCGACGTGAGTCACCGGCAAATTCAGAGTTAGAAAGATGAATGAATTAAGTGGGACAGATTACTTCTTCTGTAATAAAGATTATATCTTAATGCACTTTAGTATTATTATTATTATGATCATTATTATTACTGTTATATTATTAGTATTGTTATGTAGCTTTGCCTTACTGCCAAAACGGAGAGCAGGGGAAAACAATGGAATCAATCAGATCAGTTTGGGTAACATCATTAGCGAAAAATCACTGTTATAGTTTGTGTAAAGGGCAGAGCAAGTGTGGATTTCGATGTTGGTCTTTTGGACAAAAGTAAGAACAAGTAAGAATCTTTACATTAATTGCTTGTCTCAGATTTTAATCTACCCAGGGATATGCATACAATCTAAAGAGAATCATGCGCATATAAGTTATGGTCGTGGGCTAGTATTTGAATTTTCTGCTAAAGGAATTTTGAAATAATGACAAGTTTCTTAACAGATACTCCTTTAGAAATGTTTTTTTAATCCTTTTTAACTGAGGATTTAAGTTTTGTGGAATCTGCGAAAATTACGTCCCACAAAAAAAAACAAAAAAAAATCCTTTCATAATTTTTCAACGGCTTCCTACCGACGGGGAAATACAAATGATGCGGCTATTTCTAATTATTATCCCTCATTATAATTATGGAGAGTATTCATTATAGTATATTGTTTTTCTATTAGTAGGAAGCACAGCTGCTAGTTTTACAGTCCTGTAACGTCACTTTGGATCATTCCGGACGTTTACTTTCATATACACTGAGAAAACCATCATGCAGGGTTCGCGAAAATTAAAGCTTAGCGAAAAGTCAATTGAAAAAATGCACCTTATGACTTACTCAGGGAAAGGAGTAGACTAGGGGAGAGGTACAAGGTTTATTAGTCTTAAAGGAATAAATAAATTCATTAATCTTGTAGACCTTATCAAACACCGCAGAAACAACAAAAACTGGTATCAAAAGCTTTATCAAGTTTTTCATCTTCTTAGGTAGTTTTAAAGGAATAAATAAACCACTAATTTTACCTTATCAAAAGCTGCAGAAGCAACAAAACCTGTTGTTAACAAAAGCTTCATTTAGTTTTTCATCCTTTTCAGTTGTCTTAGAGGAATACATAAACCACTAATCTTACCTTGTCAAATGCAGCAGAAACAGCCAAAACCATTAACGAAAGCTTCATTTAGTTTTTCACCTTTTCTTGGTTGTCTTAGAGGAATACATAAACCACTAATCTTACCTTGTCAAATGCAGCAGAAACAGCCAACACTGTTAACAACAACTTCATCCAGTTTTTCATCTTCTTTGTAATAGTGATGATTTTTTACTATCACCAAATGTTAGAGTCTAGAATCTCTTGACTCTTGGTAAAACGAAATGGATTGTATGATTTGCTTAGTGCGCAGCTTAGGGTTTTTATAGGCGGGGTCCCATTAAAACCGACAGGTTGCTTTTCAGATTCTGGATTTCCCCAACCATAAACCTTTGATCGTAGTAATTACACCTTTGTAATGGGGTAACAGCCTGAAAGTAGAAATCCATTGACAGAGAGAGGCATTGATTGTGTTTTTGACAGTCGTTACCAATTCACTTCATCACTGGTTGTTGAGGTACAGTATATTTTGTTTTATTGAAAGATGACATGTTTGGTTATTCTAGCTTCAACTTATACTTTACTGCAACACTTCTTCCCATTCTCTATCATTATATTAATATTTTTCACAGACACACACACACACACACACACACACACACACACACACACACACACTACACACACACACATACACACACACACTCACATACATGCAACACACACACACACACACACACACACACACACACAAACACACACACAAACACACAAATACACACATATATAAATGCGAGATATGGGAGTGGCGAGAAACATTGAGATACATACCATTTAGAAATGTGGGCTAAAACGTAATTTGTCAATAAGCTAAAAAATAATGACGTTTTTTTAATATGAGATTCATTACCTAAATCAAGTTTTTAGGGGTTTTGTTTTGCAGGAGACTGTCACAAAGAGTAGCAATGGGGTGTGGCACCGTGGGTTGTGAAAATGTGGAATTGAGAATGTGTTGGTTTATGGGTGGTTGTACAATGCACATGTATTGGGATTATGCTGAGTGGGTGATATAAGATGATGGGGTAAGGGGTTGAGAGATTGTGTGGGTGCAAAGGCTGGGGAATGTTTTTTAAGGATACGTGGATATGGATGCTGCGGATGTGTGGCTTTTGGAAATAACATGCTATATTTCATGGTCGTAGGGATGTATAATGTGAATGTGTGTGTGTGTGTGTGTGTGTGTGTGTGTGTGTGTGTGTGTGTGTGTGTGTATGTGTGTGTGTGTTTGTATGTGTGTGTGTATGTGTGTGTTTGTGTGTGTGTGTGTGGGGTGGTTGGGGTGTGTATGTGTGTTTGTGTGTGTATGTGGTGTGTGTGCGTGTGTGTGTGGTGTGTGTGTGTGTGGGGGGTATGTGTGTGTCTATGTGTGATGTGTGTGTGATGTGTGTGTGTGTATGTGTGTGTGTATGTGTGTGTGTGTGTGGTGTGTGTGTGTGTGTGTGTGTGGGGGGGTGTATATGTGTGTGTATGTGGTGTGTGTGTGTGTGGAAGGGGGGGGGTTCGTTGGTGACATGGGGTAGTAATGTGTGAAGGTATTGGAGATGTGGAAAAGTAAAGTGTAGGTTGTTAATGTGTGTCTGTGGGAGATGAGAGGGTTGGTGATGTGGTAGGTAATGTGTAGGCTGAATTGGTTGTGAATGTGTATGATATTATTAGGTTAGCGAGGAGGGATGATAATAAATGACATGTGGTAGTGAGTGGGTTTTTTAGCGATGTGGGATTTAAATGTTCAGGTTGTGAATGTGTGTAGGATGTTAGCGATGTGGGATTGTAATGTTTGGGTCCGTGGGTGTGTGTGATGTGGTAGCGCTGTAATGTATGAGTTGAAGATGTGTATGGGGTATTAGCGATGTGGGGTGGTAATGTGTAGCTTAGCGGATTTGTGTGGGTATTGTGGAGTTGTGGGTGGACGAGGAAAATGCAGCTCCTGGGTAAGGGAGTTGACAGAACCATCTCACCTGTTGGGATAGCATCTGAGGCGCAAAACAGACGAAGTGTGACGAAAATTATGGGAGAGTATGACTCTTTTGATAAAGTGTGAAACAGTTCGTTACTCGAGGTAACGATAAAGTCATATAGCCGTTAGAGACACGGCTGGATGATAGCTTGGTATAATGATCTGTCACCTTTGTGTGTGGGACACGTCCGAGTCATTAAGACAATAAAAATAACTACCATCACACTAACATAGTAGTTTGTAATCGTAAACGGCGCAACCACTGGTACTGCGATTATCAATAGTATCGTGTTTTAGACCACCAGAACGACTACAGTGAAGCCACAATAGCAGATAAGGATTTGATAAATATACCTTGTTATTACGTATGAATTTCACATGTGATTCATCGTTATTCTGTCTTTTTATTATTCAGGTATTCCTTGCTGTTAAGTATACTTTTTTCTACGCACGTAGGCATACTTACTCTATCTCCATACGGTAAGCCATGC
The DNA here is from genome assembly GCA_033807755.1 of Ellobium chinense. Taxonomy (NCBI): domain Eukaryota; kingdom Metazoa; phylum Mollusca; class Gastropoda; order Ellobiida; family Ellobiidae; genus Ellobium; species Ellobium chinense. The sequence continues at coordinate 1,264,013 of JAWQUT010000207.1, forward strand.
CGGCTACAATGCCATGTTTCGAATTATCAACATGGGACCAATGGGACCAGTATTCGTTCTGACTGTTGCGATGTTTCAGAACAATTGTAATCGATATTCTACGGTGGTTAAGTGTCTTGGCAATAGAACTGGCACGAACCAACGTTTCACAATGTCCAAGGTATTTTCTACTAAAATTAGGCAAGCTCTTAAGAGAATGGGATCTAAGCATAAGTCGACTACGTGAATACTGATCTGATCAGGAGTTGAGCATTGTTTCCAAAGTGAGACAGACAATGCTCAACTGACCAGCAAAGTCACGGATTTTGGAATGTTACTAGAGAGCCTTCAATGACGGTATCTCCTACCATCGTAAGAATTACATAAGTGAAAGTATGCTGAATGCACCCTTAGCAGTGTTCAAGATGCAGATTTAATTGAGAGCTTGCGCATTGACAATGGGATCTCTTACCATCAGAAGAATTGCATTAAATGCATGGGTGCTGAATGCATCCTTTGTAACATTCAACATGAAGAGTTAACGCATTTCTTATGATGGTAAGATATTCCATCGTTAATGTGCAAGCTCTCAACTATTACAGTAGAACTCCATTGACACAGCAATGGCTTAACACTTCCCTGCTTAACGCACTCCCCTGTTTGGTTTTTTTATATAAAAATTTTAAAAAAGCACCCTGATCAACACATCCTTCTAATAACACACTCTTTAGGTTGCAGGAGCCTAATTAGTCTATCAGAGTCGATAGTAGCAGAGTATAAAATCTGTCCTTTGTAGAAATAATCGCATAACATGAAATCACACCGCAAAAGTGGTGAAATTCAGTCTTCGGTTTAAAAAAAAATTATTGTTGCAGGTAGTGGTTTCCAATGGCTTCAGCGGATTTCATTTGTGCTGGCCTGTGATCTGCAAAAGAAGGCCAAATTCTAAATCCTTTTTCATCTAATTTAAAATTTTGAAAAATCTAAATGATAAGCAGTATATACTTTAAGCACAGTCGTGGCACCAGATCTGCAGACTAGCCTTGGCCATCTCGGAACGTTCCTGTGGCTCGAGGAGAATTTTTTATTAAATGGCTCAAAGTGGATGTTACAATTTAGCTCCTGCAACTTTCTAAAGCTTGATCCCAAGGAGGAACTTATTATCAGAGTTCCATTGTAAGTGGTGAGGCCTAGTGCTACATCTATAACTACGAGCTGTCACCACCACTATCATTACATTAAAATTTAACTATAAGAATTGTTAGAACAGACATACAAAAACAGAGAGACAGATTTTTTGTGGCAAATGTGGGGTCTTTAAACGTCTTCTTCGGGCATTTTCTGACTAGATCTCTTTTCTGACTGTTCTGGCACTATCATTACATTGATTGCCCAAAGCAGCAGTCGGAACGAATACTGGTCCCATCTTAATCGTTGGCAACAGTCAAAACGAATACTGTGGCCATATGCATAATCCATACTTTAGTTAACGCAATGAGGTAACCACGGGAAACACCCAAAACATTAGTAGCGTTCACAGTGGTTATAATTAACGTTTGGATTATACATACGGCCACAGGTCTTATCATGATCGTTAGAAATATGGCCTTGTAACCGGCAGAGCTTGCTGTATAGAGACAGAGTAAGCAAACTAGGCAGTAAAGACTTCACTGATATCAACAGCTCCATGAGTAGTGAAGAACGAGAACTGCAACATTAACTATACAAAAAAAAAACAACAACCTAGAACTGGACTAAAACAGGGGCACTGAACCAGTGAAGGCTGTCAGCGTTTACACCCATCACTAAATTATTTCCTCTTGGGTTTATTCACTTTTCCCACTGTCACTTCCTCTTACATAATGAAACACGGCGACTGTTGTCACCCGTGCACGTGCTAACAAATTAAGAACTATAAGGAACTTCATGCGAGCACGTGTGAGCTCATTTGTGTCATCTGCGAGCTAGCCCCGTGTTTGCTGTCAAGCTTTTGGTTATTGTTTTTGTAGGTGGGACCTTGAATGAAACATTTATTGTCTGTGGAAATGGCGCAGATTTTGGATTGTTGGTATACCATTGATCCTGCTGACTTGCAACATCTGAATACCAGCAGCATTGTTAAGCTAACAGAATACTGGATTTTCCATACAAAAGTCATTGAATAAACTGTAAATCCTTGTAATCGCAACTAATACTATGCTCTGTGGGGAATGTAATAAAGCCAAGTCGAATGTGTTACTGTAAAGCCTCTGAACGGTTACCAACATGTATGCAAACTGCACTCTCCTTGCGATCAAGTTGAAAGCAATATGCTGTAGAGTATTTAAAGCACGGAAATCGTTATCAAATTTTGTCCACGAATCACGGTACGTTATACTGTACTCTTGTATTACGAGTCACTTTCAAAGCCCTAAATTTCATCAATTTCATCAGGTGATTTTTGAAAGGTAATTTCTAGGACGATATCAGGTTATGGATAATTTTGCGACAATTTGTTGTCATTTTTAGAACTTTTCAGAGGCAGAATTACGTGGATTTGGTGTTTAAATGCACTTGGGCATTGTTTGATTATTAAAGGGATGAAATATGAATTTATTTAACTCCTCCTGCGAGATCTAAATAGCTCTTGATATTCGGGTTCATATTTACCCGATGATGGAATATACGTATACATGATACAATCATGAGCGCCAAACTATAGAATGACGTTTATTTAGCACCCAGTTATGTAATGTGTATAAAGCAAGCAAAAAACAAAGCCAAAAACGGGCAAAGGTTAAAAATCCAAATAATAACAACAAATGAATATAAGAAGAATCGTTTATTATTTAAGGATCACTAGAATTTTGTTTTATTTTTCTTTGTGTTGTTAACATGTATCATTAAGTGTCACTGGTGAACTACAAACAAAATAACGGCACACCCAAGAGATGAAAATATCAATATTAACAAAATTAGCCAAAACTGTTTCGCAGTTAGAAAGACGCTTTTTGTCACTCAACACACCCAAAAGACGTAAGTAACATTAATGGGAAGATTAGCAAAAATTGTTTATTTTGCAGTTAGTCAAAAAGAGTTTTTTTTTTGTAGCTCAACTGGGAAGCGAGGATTTTAGGTGTCATTCAATAATGAAGTTCAGTTTATTATTGAAATAGAGAGTAAAACCATTCCTGTACAAAAATAAGACCACTGAATTAATGGGTAAATGGTTACTACTTGAAGACAAATTTGAATGCTTTGTGAAGGATAATAGATTCCTTTCATAATAAAAAATTATACTTCAGTTACCATTTTTTCTCCAGTATATTTCCATAGTGGCCTCATACTCATACTACTTCAATTAATAATACCTCAGGTTAAAATTTTCACTTGAATCAAAGTACACACTTTAAGCCTTCATATCATTCCAATAACTTAGTTTTATCAAAATTTAAAAAAAGCAACTTAATCCTCATTTTAATACCTGCAAGACATTTGAAACTTGTTTATATTTCGCGGTACATAATATGAATTTTTTTAGATTCTCTACTTTTTTATTGTATTAAAATCGTGAAGGTTTACAGTGCCTGTCATTTCACATCTTTCGTATTTCGCTTCCCCTTTGTTGTCTGACCTCCAAAGCTAGTGCCTGGAAGTAAATAGGAATAATAAAAAGAACTATTATTTATACTCTTTACGAAAGTTTGAAAATGAATGAGGGAGAAGAAATAGAAGAGAAATAGAAAGGACGAATGAGAAAGACTTAAAGGCAAAAGAACTGACCTGCCAAGGTAATGGAAAAGAAATGGAGTTAATATTATTATAGAGAAATAATTCAAAAGGACGCCAATAAAGAAACATACAATAATAAGAGCTTTCGCATTAACGATAGGATCTCGTACCATCAAACAGTTACATCAGTTCTGTCTAAACGTGCATTCAGCACCAATTTAGCAATTGCATCGTCTGCATTCAGCAGTGTAATTCTTACGATGGTAAGAGTGCTCATCGATAATGCGCAAGCTCTCAATTAATACAACATGTCCACAAAGACCTTCACGAACAATGCAGACGTAGGAAATTTTGCAACAAGATCTACACGTACTTTTGAAAAATGGGAAGATACACTAGGCAGCTGCACCGGAATCATCGTCATTACCATCGGCTGCACCACCGTCATCACCGTCATCCCCTCCCGTTGCACCATCGTCATCATTACCATCCCCATCATCAGCAGCATCATTACCGTCGTCATTATCACCACCATCACCATCACTGCCACCATCTACAGCATCGGGATTGAAACTGAAGACCAATGCCTCCCCTGAAATAAACAAGAAAATATGTCAATGTTCTTGACGATGACATCATTAATAATAAGGTATCGAATGGCGGGGGACTTAACTTAAATGACCTTTCCTAATGGCTAAACAAAGCTTTCTACGTGATGAAAATGGATCAGCCAACGCCTTCGTTTGATTTTCATCGCAGGCCTGTTTTCCAGTCCCTAACTCTCCATGACCTGAGAATGGGGCAATGCTTTCTGACCAGTGGCCGTTTGCATAATTCTTACGTTAGTTAACGCACTGGGGTAACCACACCTCCCAAAACATATTTAGTAGTGTTCACTGTGGTTAACGCAATACGTTAAATAACGTATGGATTATGCATTACGGCCGGATAACAGTAGCCATTCATTCACGCTTTCGAGCCTTTCTAGGGCTATGGCAAGTGCTGGCTTGTTTGTCCCAGCTGATTCATTCGGAAAGATGAAATGTTCTCTAGTTTGTCTGAGAAAACGGGAAAATGGGGAGACACACTTATGATATTTAGAATTTTGGTTGGCTATTTTAGCTGAAATTGAGCAAACTAGAAAACAAATCATGTTGCCTTGGGAAGACCCAATCTAAAGCCGGATTCCACCAAAAACACAATGGACAGGCATCACTTCACACAAACACATAAGTACACACCACACATGCAAGACCTATACTCCTTACAGTCAGAACTATCTACAAGCCGCACGGCCACGTTGTCTCCAACCGATACACACCTAGACTCTATGACTTCTTCACAGTTATTCCATGCAAAAGTAGATTATCGATTATCATTGAGCAAGTATTTTTTTTTTTTGAATTCGTTATTACTCTAACAGATTAGTAATGTATAATAATAATCGGAAGTGTCGATGCAACGAAGAACAAGCTGAGACTGCTTTCCAACTTTCAGTGACTTGTGAAAGGATCGACGGCCGTATGCATAATCCTTTCGTTAGTTAACGCAGTGCGGTAATCAATGGGAACTCCCAAAATATTAGTAGTGTTCACTGTTGTTAAGGCAGTGCGTTAGGTAATGTATAGACTATGCATATGGCCATAGGTTAAGGTTTACCTATGTCGTCAACTGAATCAATGAGTGTGGATGCTGTGATCTTGATAGCTAGGAGGGTCTCATACAATCCTTCTGTCTCGCCGCCATCTAAAGAGAGTTATACAAAGAAAAGTTTGGCTGATGAAAAAAAAAAAGTGCCTTAGCCTTCGACCGACAGAGAGGTAAACAGGCAGGCTGGCAATTGCAGACAAATAGACAGACAGAAGAATAGACAGGCATCCAGACAAGTTGGCAAGCAAACAATAACAAATAGACAAACAAAGAGAGAGCTAATCAGACAGATGGACAAACAGACAGACAAACAGACAGACATACAGACAGACACATAAACAGACAGACAGAAGGACAGGCTACAGACAAGCTGTAAGGCAAACAATAACAAACAGACAAAGAGAGAGCTATTTAGACAGATGGACAGACAGACATACAGACAGACATACAGACAGACAGATAGACAGACAGACAGAAGGATGGACATGCTGCAGACAAGCTGGAAGGCAAACAATAACAAACAGACAAAGAGGAGCTATTCAGACAGACAGACAGACAGACAGACAGACAGACAGACAAACAGACAAAGAGACAGACAGACAGACATAAGTATGGACAGGCTACAGACAGGCTGAAGGGCAAACAATAACAAACAGACAAACAAAGTGAGAGCTATTCAGACAGACAGACAGACAGATAGGCAAGCAGGTAGGCAAGCAAGCAGACAGACAGACAAACAAACAAACAGACAGACAGGCAGACAGACTGACAGTCAGACAGACACTCAGACCGACAGATGGGCTGTCTGGTATCCAGACAGGCTGGCAGAAAAGCGATCTGGATCCATTCCGCCTACAGCCGCATTGTGATTCTGAAAACCACTTTGCTGCCATGTGCAAATTATGCAACATTTGTGATATATTATTAGAAGAGTTACCAACTTCTAACATTTACAAGTATCCTTACTCAAAGTTTGGTCTATCTCCATACAGTCATTGCAGGGTAGGTTGTTTATTACTCCCTCGTAACAACCGCGAGGGGAAAGTAAGCGGAGATTTTATAAATAGTTAGAGTTTTAGAATCTTTTTTGCGGTACAAGGGAAGAGGGGCACTCGGCAACAATAAGGTTTTAAATTTGTTAGTTGAAGTTTTTAGCAACTGCTTTCTGTCGGCTTTTTTTTTTTCATCACAACCTCCACAGCCACTACCACCAGCAGCAGCACCACCACCAGCACTACCTCCACCACCAGAAAAAAACAAAACTAAACAACAACAACAACAACAACAAACACACTGAGAAGAGAAACAACCTGTTTCCGAAGGAATATGTTGCAATAAAAACAAAAACAAAAAAACAATACTAAAGCCGTGACCACAACATTTTTTATCGAATTTATTGTGTTTATTATGATTTGGCCAGAATGATGTGCCCATATCAACCCCATTCCCACTTCCATTCCCGACCACTCCC
>JAWQUT010000207.1:1274056-1301677 GCA_033807755.1 Ellobium chinense
CGCTCCCAAATCTTACCATTGTTCACTTCCTCCAGCAACTCGTGTACGGCTTGCACCACTATAATTGGAGAGGTTCGGCCATCCCCATCCTCCACAACATCATCTCTTTTCATGGCATAGCCATGGCACTGTCCAAGGCGATAATAAACGGGACATGTTTAAGTATTTACTATCGAATATAATGTTACATGGAGATAAAATTAACCTTTATCTACCCTGGAGGGTTTTGTTCAACAATAGCATAAAATGCTGTATATCTAAATATTATTACCATAGTCACGGACAAAATGTCTATCTAAGATATGGACTATTTTTGTGCTTGCTATTACCCAATGCATCCATCAAATGTCACAGACAAAATTCAAAGCTTGAGATTGGAGATATTTGTTCGCATTGTCTTATACAGTTTTTTTTTCTCCTTTCCTGAGAGGATGAAAGACTGAGAAAGGCCACCTGTGACGATATACAACAGTGTATATAATATATAACCAATAACAATGTCAATGTTAGTCGCCGCAGAACCGCGCCCTAAATCCCCCCCCCCCCCCCCCCCCCCCCCCCCCCNCCTCTCCGGCTAGAGTATTACTTCTCACCTGAGTGGAATGGGGAAATAGGTATAAAATGTCTTTCCCCAGAACATCACAGCGCAAACTGCCTGGCCCAGGAATCGAATCCGGAAAACCCAAGACTTGACAGTCTTCAGTTTATGAGAACTATTCACAAACCGCACGGCCAAGCTGTCTCTTATATATATATGCACGAGGAGGAAATCTTTCGCAGAAAATCTTCTTGAGTTGTTACCACTCCCTTTTTGTGCTGGGTGCGACACACGGAGCGTGAACAGAGTAAGACTGAAGTAATACAGTGAAACCCGCTTAAGAGGAACGGCTCCGTCTCCGACAAATCGTCCGACTGACATAAATTGTCCCATCATCACGTGATCCTTTGGAATCAGATGCACTTTTATTCAAATGAAAGGTCAACCATTATAATCTGCTATTGAAATAAGCCGGACGGGGTCACTTACTTTTTTTTTTTCATTTTGAGGACATACATCTAAATTATAGTCTACTTGCAATTTCAGTAGCCTAGGAATAATGTATTTTCAGCATTGTTTGCAGGAAGCTTTTTTTTTTTTTGGTCTCAGCGTAGCTGCATCACACTATCCAGAAATTTAAAATCAAAGGACTGGATCCATTCCTCAATCCAGTGTATGGTAGCATGGTAATAGAGCTTTTCCTGTTCTAGGCCATTAATTTGGAATTCATTGCTGGAAACGATTTGAAATGCAACCAGCGTTGACCTATTTAATCATCAATTAAAAATATCTGCTTATAAAGTGTCTGCTAGAGTAGATACTTCATCTCACACTCGAAATGCTCGTCATCTTCTTTTTATGTGAAATTTTGAATATATGCTTATGATATGTGTGAGTCTGTATGTGTGCGTTAGTTTGTACTATGATGTGTATGTCTGACAACAGTTATTGTAAACCGCCTTCTTGGGGCTGAGGCGCTATAACAATTCTCTTTATATTATTATTATCACAATTACAATTAACAGCAGTGTAGAGAAATAATAAAAATAGTTAAAATATGCCCACGTTTTGGCATACATAAAAGTGTGGTTTTTTTTTAAGATGCTTCCTTGGAGATCTCAGTTGAAATCTAAAAATGCATGTTAGTTTTTTTTATCAGGCTTTTTCCTCTGCAAAGCTGGATAAAACCCTAGCTCCAAACAATTCAGTCGTAAACAAAGTTTTGTGAACGAAATTTTTGGTAGTATTTAGTGCAATATGGTATGCCTTTTTTTTTGGGGGGGGGGGGGGGGGGGGGAGNCCAAATCTGTCTTCTCCCCCTCCCCCCCTCCCCACTCAAATAAAGGCCTAAAATACCAAGTGGTTTGTTTATTTGCGTTAGGTTTTCACTGCGCGTTAGCAGGATTACGGCTATATTGCGCCTTGATTATTGTAAGACTAAGCTACTGCTATGAAATTGCTGGGACAACGTTCTCTAAGTCTACTCCTCTACCATTACAAAATCGTCAACGGAAATTTCATTATAGATGTATATAATACTGGCCAATGATAACCACAAGCTTGTGGACCCAACTACCTGGTGAAACAAAACCGCAGCTCCAAGGACAGCAAACAGCAACATTTCGAACTTGGATGTCATCTTGAGAGTCACACGATATCCAGCAACACGTTCTGCTTCACTCTAGAAAATTTTCAGATCATCATGCAATCTGAGGGGCATTTTATATGCATATCTTGTTAACACCAGCATCCCTGGCCGGGTCATGTTTTACACTTTTGGATAATTGAAACCCAGCATGAGGAAGTATAGGAGAAACATGATACTTTTTGCTATTGGGAATTTTGATGAGAAAGCGAAATTCGCTTCACACTGCACTTACAGTATGGTAATCATGACTGTATATTATTATTGCTGTGAGGACCAGCTTTGGTCAGAACTGAGAGATCGTTTGAACGCATTTCATGACGTTACATTCAGTTCAATCTAAAATTGTTCTGAGCATAACAGCTGTTCTGGACGAACTGATCTGGATTACTGTCGCCTTTTTGGGTACTTGATCTGAACTTTAATTTTCTACCTAAATTTCAGCTCAGATCACATCTACTCCAGAAAGAATTGCAGATTTCTAAAACCAAAGGGAATTAATCTACTCTGAAAATGACTAAATGTTCATAGAATTGAACTAAACTTGATCTTATGGCCTTGTTCCCTTCAGTGAACTGAACTTGTTCTCAACTGACTGTTATGGTGAACTTGCCTTGCCTAACCCTGGAGAGGCCCTATGTACATATACTTAGTTCATCTCATGGGCAATGAGCTTTATATGTTGTGTTTGTGTGTATGTGTGTATGTGTGTTTGGGGAAGGAGGAAATAGATAACTTCCCTTTTGGCTATTATCCTGTTTTATGTTAATGAAGAGTAGCTCTGTTAGTGGAATATAACAGTATCCACATCCACCATTTTTTTTTTTAGTCTTTCACAAATGGAGCAAAAAGCACATAATCAACAATGATCACGTCACAAACGCAGTCACATAATTTTTAGATTGAAAAAAAAAGACATATTGCAGAAAGGTGGCACTTTCTATTTTTTTGTGACTTTAGAGTTATCAAATTTCACTGATTGATTACGACTGCATTGACTAAATTAGTTGCCGTACACGGCTGCCATTTTCTCAGTAATACCCAACGGTGTGATTTATGAGGATATGCGTCGGATGTGTTTTCGTGAGGTCGCTAATTGAGACTAATGGCTCAGTTGATTTTTTTTTAATTCCGTGGTAGTGATTACTAATAAACCAGGCTGATGATTTTGTACAGTGGTATACCAATGAAGTATTTATGCGGGTATATCTGAATACGTAGGGTGAATAGAGAACTACTCTCATGTTCACTTTCGGATCTCTTCCGGACTGTTACTGCAGAGGTGGGCATGCCCCATTATGTATACTGCATTTCCTGGTATTGCACGTGTCATATTGCACGTTTCGAACTAGATGTGAAATTCAATATCTGATTCTAGTTAGGAACGTCAAATATGATTGTGACACCACCGAATGCTATCTGCGCCATTTGCTCATAGGGACCCATAACTGGCGTTCGGGCAGTTGCTACGGTGACAACGCTTTGGGGCCGCTAATGGTTACACATGCCTGTTAAAAAATACCTCTTTATTCCAATAAACAATTTTCTCTACAGCTACTCTATAGCCTTCCGACATGGGCCAGAACTTCTTTATTAATTTTCAGTACTCACTGTGCTCAAATAAAATGTGGTTTAAAACAGAACTTTAGCAGTGAACTTCTGAGATAATCCAGGTTGAGTGAAAAGGGGCTGAAAAAAATCTGTCCTTGTCGATAGCAACAGGCCCGCACTTATGGTGGACGGCAACCCCATTGGAAAAATCCTACAGACTTTGATAATTTTGGGCAAAATAAAGACTGCATTTCCCACAAATCGCAGGTCAAGGCATTACTCTGCATGCAATTCTAGGCAATCTGTCCGAAGGACAGATTTTTTTGTATAGTACTAACGCATGTAACAATGCAATAATAAGGGCTTAATAGATATTTATAACCTAATCAGTATCTCCCAAAAGCGCGGTACCTGCGGGATGAGGAAGACTATGACCAGTGTCCGAGCCGGGGGGCCTACTTATGGCAAGGTCGGGCCCAAGATCTCCTCACATATCTCCACGAGGTAGCAACTGGAAACAATCAGCGCTCCTGGCTAGTGTTACCGGACGTGATCGGCAAAATGTTGAGGGGCTCTATGCCGCAGATACAGGCCAATCGACCCTCGGGGCAACGTATCTAGGTCCTCGCAGATGGCCGAAGGGTCTTGCTTGACCGATCTGCAGTCGGAATCGAATCTACCGTCTCGCCATCATGGGCGGGTTTGANGATGGGCTCGTGCAGGGAAGGTACGAACCATCACACTCTTTCCTATCTGGTGGGCGAGCTCTGCCATAGACAGGAGGGCGACCGTCTCTCAAAGGGTATCTCGCAACAGTCCAAAGCAAGCTGAGTGCCCAGCGGTAGAGTGGCCAGGCCCCGGAGGCAGAGGTGAGCAGAAGGGACACCAGCCTGGGCTGCCCTGGGATACGGAATAGGGAGGGTGTTCATCCAGTGAGCATTCCGCCACCCCGCTCTCTTGCACCAGTAAACCGGTCCAGGATCTTTATCTTTTTTCTTTACCCAATGGACCGATCGAGTCACAACTACCGCACGTTGGGCCCATACCATTGGTAACGATACTTCTGGTGACAGCGTGGCACTTGTAGTACGTCATGGATTCCTTTGTAATTTCAGCTTTGTGATTGTGCTCGCTCGTAGCCTTGGACCCTTTGGAAGAACGGGAGCTCTCCGCAGAGCCATCGATTTTAGGGCGGGTGGCCCTCCATCCCCACATCCCCCTTTTTTGAACGCAGACTACCCCCGTAGAGTGGCGAGTCGGGGTAGCCAGCTAGGACCTTATTGCACCCAGAGGCCCGAAAGTAGACCCAGTCATTGACCTGCCGGCAACGGTGATCTTAAGCGGGGATAAGCTACGACTCCACACCCCCATGTCACTTCGGTCCGGAGGAAACCACCCGTCCGGCCCCATAGGAGTTCATTTCATGCCCCTCCTGAGTTCTTTGGAGGGGTGACTTGGCGAACTCAGTGGGCTGTGGGTTTTACCCACTTGAAATGCTCAGACACCTGGCGATCGGGCAGTTGAATGCTTATGCATTAACGAATGAATTCCGTACGATTGTAAGAATTACTTTTGTGCATCTCTGCCGAATGCACCTTAGTAGCGTTCAACATCGAGTTAATGTCATTCTAACGATGGTAACAGATCTCGCCGTCAATGAGCAAGTTCGCAAATATCTTAGCAAGCTAAGTATTTTACAGACGGATGGACCGGAAGAAAATATGACTAACAAATAAGTAAAGTCTCTTCCTAAAGTACTTACTAAATGGTCATGCTGGAATGGAATCCACATATTTTGATGAGTCCAAAACCCTGTGGAGCAGAGTGGATGAATGGTTCAGGCAATGGAATCTCAAGATCAGAGTGTCGTCGGTTCTATTTCCGTCAAGGCCATATTGTAAAATGAATGCTTTGGGGAAGTATTTCTTTTCACATTATATCCAGTCCACCTGTCTGTGAAATCTATAGCTGGTTGTGAAAATTCTTGACAGAATGCTAGTGGTCAGAGCCTGCAATTGGTAGGAACTTGAAAACGTCGTAGCACAATCAGGCCAGCTGGGGTAATAACAGTGTGAGATCGCATGACCCGGTGTTAGCACGAGACTTATAAATCACATTATTGCTCTTTTCCCACTTCCTCTTCTTCTTCTTCTTATTATTACTCTTATTATTATAATTATTATTATTATTATTGTCATCATCATCATCATCATCATCATCATCATCACTATCATCATCATTATTAACATAGTTATCATTATTAAAATCATATTCAACGAAACTTTGTTGCATTGCTTAGATTAGAAGCTGTCAGACAATCTCACGTTTGCACTGTAGTGTTAGAAACTCGGGATTTTTCTGATAATCATTTTATTTTGGTATAACATTTCTTTTGATATCGGATAGAGGTATATGCCCAATTCAGTTGACTACAATAGTTTTCGGCTAACATTACAACTCGATGTTCCAGAATCGAGGGAAAAAAAGAATATTAGCAGGAGCGAGAGCTCAGCTGATTAAGCTTTTTGACACCTATTAGGGGGGCAAATCACTCACTGTGTAAAACCCAATTAATCCGCTGATATATAAAATCCCCCTTCTTTGGGCCCTGCCAGCCAGTGTCATAGTGTAGAAATATGTAAAATGACCTATGATCTAAATAAAACATCCAATTTTAAAGTTTCAGGTACAATTTGAGCCTTCCAGATTAAAAAAAAAAGTGTAGGCCTATGTATTCGCACGCGGTCAAAACTAGCCAAATGAAAAATTTGGGACCAAATTAGAAAAAACGAGGTGACCTTTTTCGAAAGATTTCCTTTAAAAATTTTGGGCATTGATTCACCTTTTTCTTCCCGTTAAAAAACCGGGCAAAAAAAGTACTTTAATCTCCATGGTAAAAACATCCCGAAATCACAGAAGTATATATAGAATAACACAAAATGTTCATAGGGCCAAAAGAAGAAAAAACAATAGGTGCCAAAGACCTGAACCAGGATAGAGAGGGGAAATAAGTGTATAAATTTAAAATAGATCTGAATTACATCCCTTGATCAATGAGCATGCGGACAAGGGGAAAAAGCTGTTGTGATGACTGGGTCAAAATCAAAAACTTACCTGTGCCTTGTTACAGAACGACATATTAATGTAAGCGAGATCTAAATAGGGCAATAGCAATTAAACCCATATTCTGTCGATAAAAATAAGCAGAGACATACACACACACGCACAGACACAGAAAGAGAGAGAGAGAACAAAATGGGGCAGCGGTGTTGACCGCCTAGACATAGAGAAATTTATTTTCCCAGATTGTGGCATTGCTCCTTCCTTCCTTCTCTCTCTCTCCCCTTCCCTCTCTCTCTCTCTCTCTCTCTCTCTCTCTCTCTTTCTCTTTCTTCCCCCCTCGCACTCTCTCTTCCTCTCTCTTTCCGTCTCTCACTCTTGTGAGAAAAATGCCGTTTTATCGACGTGACCTTGCACTGTTTGCAAATTACAGAGAGCAGACAATATTTTATCTAGCAAGCTTCATGCATAGGATTTTTTTATTCCTTCATTAGGGGAGATAACCTCGTAATTCTTAGTTTATCAGGATACTCAGAGTTACTGGCCTATTAATTTACTTCCCGGGTTTTGGCACCTATTAGAGGGACAAATCACTCATTTTGTACAACCTAATAAATTTGCTAATACATAAAATCCCGCTATCTTGGGGGCCCTGCCAGCCAGTGTCAGAGTGTAGAAATAAGTAAAATGACCAGCGATCTATTTAAAGCATCCAGTTTTAAAGTTTCAGGTACAATTTGATAAAAAAGTAAAGTGTGTAGGCCTAGGTATTCGCACGCGGTCTAAACTAGCCAAATGAAACATTCGGGACCAGAGAAGAATTCGAGCTGACCTTTTCCGAAAGAGATTTGTGAACAATTTTGGGAGTTGACACCCCCCTCCCCCCTCCCCCCTTTTTTTTTTCTTCTTCCCGTTAAAAGATCGGGGAAAAGATGTATTTTAATCTCCATGGAAGATATTTTCCAAAATCACAGTGGTATTTGTAGAATAACACAAAATGTTAATAGGCCAAAATAAGGAAAAAAACAATAGGTTCCATAGACCTTAACCAGCAGCTAGTGCCTGGCAGCATGTATCCAAATATTACTGAGCTCCAAAAACATGCTGTACATTACGGCGCAAAGACTTACATACAACCGTCATATTCACAGCCATAGGCAAGATCGCCCATCTCATTTGCGTGAGATTTTTTGGAAAAAAAACAAAGAAACAAAAACTGTATTAGACAACACGAGAAAGTAATGCAGCGAAAAGCTCTAGTGCTGTCTTATAACCAACAAGACAAACACCCCATTTTACAAATGGGCAGGCAGGAGGCAACACACCAGCGGCGAAAGAACACCTAGCGCACCGAAAGGCATCATAGACGAATGCATGAGACTCCGTGAAAAAGTTGGACGATTGGCGAATCGGGCGGATTGAAAAGATCTATCGGATATTTTCGTTGCTATACACATTCTTTTTTTTTTTTTTAAAAGGGTGAAAAAATAAAGAGGACTGATGTGTAGAGTTACTTTTTGTGTATAGTTACTTTTTGTGTATTTTTCTACGAATTTAGGTGAAAACCGCATGTGTTTACGCTACTTAGTTTTCAATAAATCTGTGACACAAATTTGGCTGAAGCGTTTTATTAACCCTCTAAGTCCCAGTAGAAAGTATGTTTATATGGTCACAAAGCTGGTTCTTTTAGATATTTTGAGTAAATGTTTTAGATCTCTTCAACTTACTGTAAATCATATATTGTCTAGACGGTTTATTGTTATGTAGTAATATGTAATATTATATGCTAGTTCTTTGAGGAATCATTTCCACATATCACTTGTTATGGAAACACCAAGTTCATGTGCCATATACGGCACAGTGGGTATTAGAGGGTTAATATAGATTAACTTACTTTGTCTGTGACCTTTATGTGCCGATTAGTTTGGATTACTGCAAGCACAAAAATTGCAGTTTACAAACTGCCTATCTTTGAGACAGACAATCCACGTTATGATTGTGAAGCTATGATAAGTAAAGGTATCGTATTTTGTTTGTTTTCTATAATTATGTTTGTAACAACCAAGTCTAAGCGTTTTGAAACTTTAAATCTGCTTACTAGTTTATTCGCACTTTGTGCAGATAAATTGTATTATTATGCAGGATTGCCTAATCCCTTTTCATATTAAGAGTCATTGGGGACTTAAAAAGCAGCATGAATTACAATCAACTCCACTTAATTGCAATCCGAATTTACAAAGTAGAGTATGTTTGATTTTACAAAGAAATGTCGGTGTGATGAACTGTGATGTTACAAATTAATGCATGTATGATGTTACAACGTAATCACTGTGTGATGTTACAAAGTAATGTCTGTGTGATGTTACAAATTAATGTCTATGTGATGTAACAAATTAATGTATGTGTGATGTTACAAAGTAATGTCTGTGTAATGTTACAAAGTAATGTCTGTGTTATGGTTTCAAATTAAAGTTGGTGTGATGTTACAAAGAAATGTCGGTGTCACCAGTGGGTTTGTGTTGTGGCCTTCTACTTTCGATGCCATCATCAGACTTAATCTAAACAGAAATGACGACACAGAATGTGCTTTGCGAAGACGTGGTTTATTTTAGATGGAAGATTCCTGAAATACATGGGCAAATTTGCATTGTTATTATTTATTTTCTTTTTTAGTTACCGATGTCACGGTCTAATAATTTCGAATATAAGTTTATAAAGAGATTAGGAAAAAAAAAAAAACCACACCGTAATATATTAATAAAAGTCAGGGAGATTGCCAACAAAAGTTCAGGTAGTGCGGTTCCTGTTGTTTTTCTAAAGTTGCCATACTGATCAGGATGAGGGGAAAAAAAAGAAAGATCTAAGTTACATTTAAACAGTGACGTCAGTTCCGGAATTAATCTCTGAAAATTTGCCCAGTGGGTGAAACTTGGTGTTGATCAAAACTGCGACATTTTACAGGTTCCATCCTCGAAATGTAAAGTCATTGAAAGCAGCCATTGCCTGAAATGAGAAAGAAATAAAAACACTGGGCATACACACAGCTTTTGTCTTCTCTACCATCAGTTATTTGTTTAGTAAACCCTATACTCGTTCACCAAGGTTAGAATGTGAAATGGTTGTTCGTCTTTCCCTAGAAGTTCTTACATCTCCAAGATTCAAGCTTATCCTAAAGTTTATTAATCATTGCTTTTAAGCATAATAGTTGATGTAAACTATGAAAGAAATTAATGGTCAGTATTCAGTTCCCTTAGTTTATTGTTGCAACAAATATGTGTGATGTTTCAAACAGCTATATAAAATTACACGTATAGAAAGAACTAAAAGGGAGGGGGGGGGGAGGGGGGAGGAGAATCAACAGAAGAATACTCATCATCAGGTCAAAGGGCTGAAATACTTGCGAGACGGAGGTATCGTCTTCTGAAGATGTTACTTCGCTCGCCGAGTACATGTAATGGGGAACCACCATCAGTTGTTTGTTTTCTAAACTGATACGAAACCAATCCAAATATATGATTACTTGTATTCTCTTTCATTGCAGCGCATACAAACCATTCATTTTCCATAATTATTATTAACAACGGTATTTGAATGACACCAGAGCCAGCATCGACGGTTGCGGTTTAATGGACGTCCACCTGCAAAGAATAAAACAGAAGTATAAACTCTAAACCAAAATAAAAGAAAACAAATAAATCGATTATGCTCCCATGCCTGTCAGGCAGAGTCCTCAAGGGCTACCATAGTGGAAAATGGATTGCATATTTTATAGACATCAAGGAAAGTTAGTCAGGTATGTATCCCTTTCTGAGTTTGTGATGAATCTAAAGTCTGAGACCAATTTACAGCAGCGGATGCGACCATAGTGTACAGAGCATCTATCTGTAATGAAGTTTTCACCACTGCGGACGTACTTGCTGGTGACTAGAGGGTACCGTTTACAGGTTCAAAAAGATCAACTACAAAAAATGTTTGAAGCCTATAGCAAACTGTCACTATCGAAGCTGTACTTCATTGACAGAGGTTTCTTCCATCCCTTTTTCTTCTACTTGTTTGTTAACTGTATAAACGTTTTTTAGTCAACTACGACAACGTTAACTTCCGGTTTAAACAAAATGTGAATGTCTTTCTGCCAGTCAATATAAGGTTTAAGTCGTTTTTTGGCTAATCGGTTTCAGATATAAATTGTTTGACGATGCGGGCAATCACCTCATCCAATGGAAAACACTTCTACGAAAGTCGCGATAGAATAACAATGGTATACTATATTATATCACTCCGTTCAAAGTTACTGACCATTATTTTTTTTTCAGGAAGAGGCAGGGATACAGCCTCCATCTAATCTATGAATCTGAGATTACCAAGAGGTTATGTATTTGTTTAATATTATTTAAATAATCTTCAATAATTTCTAATTCAAACATCCCTTCAGTCCTATTTTACCTGTGAGCCATTTACAAGCATTGACAGTATGATTTTGTCAACGTTAGCTAGTTTCTTCGCTGATAACCTGAGTGCCTATACACTGTCTTACAGATTCACTGTTCTTATTTTCTCAGTGCAGTGATTCCAACGGCAATGTGAAGAGAGAAGCTTTTTATTTTTTTTTAAGTGGCCAATAACCTGAGAGAAATGTCTGCTTATGCATTGTTCTCACGATGTTTTGTTATTTCTTTACAAGCAAGATTCTTTTTTGTGCACGACTTCCCGAGTTTTTATTTCTATCAGCGACAAAAGGTTGGTGATCGATAGTCTAGACTGTACCAGGGTTCCAGATTTGACTCTTTTGGAGCCAAATACCAAATTTTTGACCTTTAAAAAACCTCTGACTTCCATCCCCACCCACCCTCCTAAACACAAAGAAAGAAAATAATGGGATTTAAATAATAGATTACCCAAAAAGAAAAAAAAATATCCTCGCTACACCTCTTTAAGGAGAGACTTCGTTCTCGATCTCCGCATTAAACAAGAATTCTATGGAAACGTAGAGAGCGGAGGTAATGAAAACTGAAGTTGTGGCTTGCAATATCCCAAAAACCGTGCATGTATAATCAATAGGAGTGATCTATTCACTAATCTTAAGCGAACAGAAACTCCTGTCCCTTCCAGTCGGTCCCTACCCAAGCCATATACGGAGTGCCACAATGTTGCCACCCCTAGGGAATTTCCTCAACAGCAGGGTAAATGGCATTTCGAAAAGTCATTATCCCTATATAGGTGAAAATCGCTTTTCATCACTTTCAGTGTGCTTCAGAGTCATGCATAGAGAATCGTAGGAACACAAAACAAAAACCAAAAAAAAATATATTTGCCACTGTTGGGAAAAAGCACATGTCCAGAGTGGCAACGGCGCTGCAGCATTATCTTACTTCTCACGCGACGCACGGCAGCGACTCCTTCGGTACCAGATGCGTTGTCTGAGGGCACGAAAGAATAGATCACGTCGTCACCTGAAACGATAATGATGGTGATAACAATAAATAAATAATTGCTACTTAAACTAGTAAAATCGTCAAAAGCCCTATTTTACTCTTGACAAAGAGTAACCCTGAATTCAATATTTCATTCAAAAGTCACTGGAAAAAAAATCAAAAACAACTAATGTCATATTGGAATTTAATGAGCATCATGCAGAGCGATTTTCAAATAAATCCTATAACTATTCTATACAAAATTTAGAGAGGACCAATTTCTTAATATTGAGATATAAATTATCATTATCATAATCGTATGTAAACAGAAGCGAACGTTTTTGAAAGACTTTGCATATGTTATGTATGCAATTTTATATAACCTTTAATACATTTGCACTCCTGTTATTTTTATTTTTGTTAGAAAATGTTCAATAAAACAACGACTGATTAGGAAATAACAATAAGGTAAATGGATGAACAAAACAGATTATCGCCGATTCAATGCCAGAAGTGATTAAATGCAGTCTATTTCTTCAAATTTTACAACACTCAGGGTCAATTTCTCTATGGATAAGTCTAAGTACATTACTTGAGTCGTGCAACAGAAGTAAAATCCAGTCACAATGTTTATCTGTTCTCTATAAGAACGACTGCGAGAAGGCGAATGATCAGTTCAAATCATTTCAAGCTTATTTTGAACCATGGAGCTATTTAAAACACTTGGGCCATACTGCCCCATTTGGTTACCATTCAATCCACAGTCTCTAGAATGCCATTTTGGTAAGGCAAAGAGAAAGTGAAAAATGAGTCCAACGTCAACACTTTTGCCACGAGCTTGATATAATAGTGCATAATAGGTACCGAACCTAATGCGTAACAACAACAATATCAACAGCAACAACCGCAACAACAATAACAACAGGAACACGGGGTAGTACCCTGCTCGCTCAATATAATTAAAGTTATAAAAATTAATGACATCAGTTCAGGAATAAAACGGCAAACATTTAGGAATAAACAGAGATGATCAATTTGTTTCTTCTCCTGACAAGTAGTGATTTTTAACCTAAACATTCTTTCTACACAGGCACATGATGCAGTCGACTCCGATTAATCTCAAATCCTCTAAGGCATGAAAACATCGCGCTAAAAAGAATGTCCAATTAGCCAATGACTTTTATATAAAATTTTATTATTCCGTGAGGTTTGAAAATATTGCGATGACGCAGAAGTTGGGATTATCCGAATTGTAATTAAGCGGAGTCGACTACGTTACCCAGGTGCTCCATGTTGACGACAAGTTCAGCCACAATCTCTCCGATGGCCGTAAGAATCACGTAGAGCTCTTGCTTGTCACTGGTGTCTGGTGAGAAAAGAGCAAAGGGGGATTCTTTGAGTAGGAACAGCAAGATCTAGAGCAAAGGCAAGTCTTTGCGTTATTACGGCTCTGCTTGCGCTAGGGATCACACATTAATTTGGTTTTCTTGTAGTCTGTTGCCATTCTTGATGGAGGACAACAAAACAACATTTTTTAACTTCTGTATGCAATTGCAGTTCGGCATCGGGCTAAGGGAAAGCGAAAGGAATAATTCTAAATGTAAGCAGAGCCCTGTCTTAACAACCTGCCTTTACGGTAGTTAAACACTGGCATATTTTTAATGATCAAAGATTCTTAAAGTAAAGGGAAATGGCTCAAACAACGTAAATATGTATGGTAGTCTTTTGTCCCAAGTCGATTTTTGTTTCTTGTGGAGCGGCGTGGCCGAGTGGTTATGGCGTTGGACTCAAGTTCAGAAGATTGCGGGTTCGTCATGTTCTCTGTGTCTTGGGAAAGCATTTTATTCACATTTTCCTTAGTCCATCCGCCTGTAAAATGGGTACCTGGCTCTAGGCAGTAGAAGATATTGTCAGAATACTAGAAACGCGGTATGTGGGAGTTCAGAAAGTCCTGGAGTGATCAGGCCTCCTTGGGCAATAATAGTGTGAAGTCGCATGAGTAGGCATTTTTTTGATTATGTGACTAACAGACAGCATTATTATTATTATTATTATTATTAACATTATTATTATTATTATTATTATAGTTGAGCCGAAGACAAATACTTAAGATAAACCTTTACTGTCCTCCGAAACTCACCAAGGTTTGCCTCCAACAAATCTACAAGTCCATTCAATACAGTCAATGACTTGTCCAAATTATGTGTCAAGGTGTCTCCTGTAATAAAAATTAAATTATCTTTGTCATCAACAAAATATTTTCATGGTTTGAACAATTAGACGCTAACACATTTCGAAATTGATGTTGATAAGTCGTACGTTTTTGTAACAGTTTGTGAATATTTGATTACATCATCTGGACACAGTATGATAAATCCTGAGAGTGCATATCGCATTCTCCTTACATGCAATAGTAGCAGTGGGTTTACCTAAACACGCGTCGGGATGTGAGCATTTCGCAGTTCATGGTCAGACAGAACGCATATTTCAAATTCATGAGAGACGTTTCGATGTTTTTCGAAAGTTTCCATCCTAAAACAATACTGGTGATTAGAACAGAATCACAGAGGTTCTTTACGGTAATGCAACTGAATACGAGTCTCGCCAGTTCCGAAAAGGACGTTTTGTCACTTTCTGCTATATATTAAATAAACAAAATAAACTTTGCATCTTTGTCTTTAGTTATGACTGGCCCAATCGAATTTTACTTGTGACGCTTGCTTGGCACAGCACATGTTTTATGTCGATACAGTTCATTCAGACTTAAATTGGCAGCATCATGACGAATGTCGTGTCCACGTAATCACGACAACGCCAAAGGTTCCCTCTTTGCTCTTCACTTATGGCATAAACAGGGCACCTATTTCCGTCGAGACTGAAGGTAAGTTTTTACCTAGTGATCTTATACTTTGGCTTGAACTTGTTGATCATTAAATTCATTAAAATGGCCGCTCCAAAAAAAAACAACAACTGGAAGTGCTCAGCTCGCAATTGCTCAAGAAATACTTATCCTCTTACCCTGGGTTCGAATCCGGATTCGAGTCCTAACATTGGTCCTGATTGCATTGTAAGCTGGACTTACCTTCTTCATTCTTTACATTCAGTTTGGCCTCTAATTTGTCAAGTAGACTTCGGACTTCAGCTTTGCTCACTGTAAAGAAAACAGTGGGTGTATGAATGGGAGAATAGAAAGAGGAATACTTGCACTTTATAAAGAAGAGTGGGTGGTTTGGTCTGATTGGATGGATGGATGGATGGATGGATGGATGGATGGATGGATGGATGGAAAATTTCAAACAGACTTCTCACGGCTTTTCCTCTCCTTCGTATTAAATAAATCTGTGTACTTACCGTTGGCATTAGCATCTCCCACAATCCCGTCGATTATGACAACGATTCCGTCAAAGGCAGGAATCAGATCAGCTCCATATGCCCCTAGCGAAAAGTATTAAGGAATTACAGACAGAGTAAGTAGTGCACAGTGAACAATCAAGCCTTGTTCGCTCTTTTCACGCCCCGAAAAAACATTTGTCTTACAGCAGGTCACAACAAGGCTTAGATTGCGTTTTTTTTACTATAGTCCGTCCAACATTATACGGTTTTCGTTTATCGCGAATATCTCCGATTTGCTTCGATCAATCTTCTCCAAATTTTGCATAGCCTCCTGTTTCAGTTTGTCTTAACAGAGACATGTTTATTCACATGTGGACACTTACAGATAAAAAAGTTTCCTTCATTAAAGTATATAAAAAACCCAGGAGACACGATTATTAAAAGAACAGACAATTTACGGTATTCACAGTAGTCTTCTTTTCACGGCAGGTTCACATAAGAGCAAGTCCAACTAATTCAGTTAATGCAACATTCTGTGGTTTAGCTGTTTAGACATAAAAAGCGCTATTTTTACCGCAGACAGCAAGGACAAAATACTACGCCCGGGATCAGACAAGTTACATTTCACATGAATAAAATACTCACAACAACACAAACAGTGTAATTTACATTGATACTCGACCTCCCCGATTATTCCCCCCCCCCCCCCCCCCCCCCCCCCCCCCCCCCCCCCCCCCCCCCCCCCCCCCCCCCNATCTTTGTGCAAATTTTTGCATTCCCGATTTCACGCATCACTGCCATTCGTTCTCTGTATCTAATTCAGTTCAAAGTTGACGTTTATAAACTAGACAGACACCCAAAAAGTTCATATTTACATATTATAATAATAATTTTAAAAAGCCTCGATTTTGTATGTGGCATAGCATCGTTACCGCTGTTCGAATCGACTTAAAACTTTATGTGTGCCTTTGTTTTACTCTCAACACGTTACAAGGGTGCATTTCGTTACTCCAGTCGATCGCTAAGTAGTTTATTAAATTTCGTTTGTGTCGTAACCAGACACACGTAGATACCGCACCGCCACACTTTTTAAGCACTTCAGCTTATAAAACTGGGGAAGAGTATAACAGGACCTTGTGACCGGTTTTCGTAAGTAGTTGCAACTTTACACACCTCATACAATTCAGATTTAACCATGTTTCTATTACAGACAGAGCCAACCTTTCTATCAAGGTAAATTCAAGGTCGTCAGTAACTTTTCGAGTTATCTTGATAGGCACTCCAAACGACCAATCAGCCAAATGGAACAGTCATATCATAACTATTTCTCACAACAAACAAAATTACACTATTCACATACCGACTAAATGCTATAGATTTAGCTATTGCATTTATCCAAGTCCAAACCAAGTCAAACACATCTCTTGTTAAAACATGCTTTGCAATTGTCCATACCAAATATGCTTGCGTATAGGGAAGCTGCGTTTCATCACGTCACATTCCATAAAGCTGTAAACCACCTTATCTTCGCGATTTCCTTTCGGTCGAGTTTTTTATATAACTTTATGAAGAAAACTTTTATATTTCCATCTCTATAACCGTCAAAAAATACTTTCTTGTTAAGACAAACTGAAACAGGAGGCAATGCAAAATTTGGTAAAGATTGATCAAAGCAAACAGGAGATATTCGCGAAAAACGAAAACCATATATTGTTGGACGGACTATAAAACAAGTTGTGGGCTGCGTTTCTCAAGTATAAAATGACGTCATTTTGGGAATGAAAGGGCGTTCAGTGGGTATTGTCTCGGAGATCGCCTGAAAGTTAATTCGAAAAAAAATGCTGGAAAAATTCATAGGAGACCTGCACTGACATGTGAGTGGTCTTTGCTTTAATTGTATCGCTGCCTCATTTATTAGCATTCAGACCACTGTTGGTTCTTGCCACATCCTCCTCCGACACAAGAGGGGTCATTCGGATATCGCGTGTAACAGAAACTTAATTTGTGCCAACGGCAAATTTGAAATCACAGATCAATACCGCCATTGTGTGAGCTTTCAATCAAAGTTGTCAAATCGCACTTTTAAAAAAGAGCCAAACATTGTCTGGAAAGTTACAGACAAATGCAGGCAGTTATCTAGGAGCCAAGGGCTTTCAGAAAGAGACAAAGCCCCGAAAAAGCCAAGGCAAGTCTGGCAATCTGTGGACTGGAATTTGTACGTTGTCTAACTCTGAAACAACGTTAATGATACGGGCTAAGCTCTACGCACAAATCTTTGACTCCGCTCATTGGCTGTCTGAGACTAACAAGGCGAATATGAAAGAAACAGAAACACATTCCAAAACATTTACTGCTAACTGTCCTAATGTTTGTAGAAATGTCATGATAATCTGGTATTTGGCTCCAAAGGGGCTATTTGGCAAACTTTTAAATCCCAATTTTCAAAGCTAACTCTGAATCAACGTTGATTCCACGTCTGAGCATCACCCACACATCTCTAGACCCGGCTCATTGGCTGTCTGCGACTTTCAATCCCAAAATGATGTTATATCATACTTGAAGTAGACGTGGGAAACGCAGTCATGGGTATGAAATGAAAGCAGTATACTTCCGCTAAGTGTTTTTTCCTCGCATTACGTTGGCCCGAGATACAGTTACTTGTAATGGCAAGAGGTCACCCACTAATTGAAAAAAGCAACGGAAACGGCGATCGAAGAACACCTTTATACTATATTAATTATATAAGCTCATTGGCACATGGACTGCAGAAGAGATGCACATCATCATTAATTCTGCTGGCCGCCTAATATGATACATCTGGCAAGAAGAACGTAGAAGAAGAAGAAGATGATGGTGATGATGATAAGTTCTTTTAACATGTTTCACAAATATTTAGATTTATTATTACTGCCAATTTGTGCATGGAATCAATAATGTGTGTATATTTTGGTCACCATTTCGGCAACAAACGAAAGTTTAATGGCTGTAATCATGTTCAGAGTCCGAAATCTCGGTTCTTAGTTTAGTGACACCAGCCTAATCGTAACTGGCTGCAAGACATTTTTTCAGCTGATTCAAAAGAATAACAACACTACATGCAGAAAAGGGTAATGACGTATGATATGATGGACAATGACGTTTATAACATTTTTCCCGGCACGATAACCTTTTGCAGCTATAAACCACTTGAGATAATGGCTAGGCGATCAGATCATTTTCAAATTTTGGACAAGATGGCGACGTAAGGCAGAAATACAGCGTCGTTACCACGTGAAACAAATAAGTTACCGTTGTCAGGCTCGGCTCCCAGCTGCGTGATATAAAAATACATGAACCTTAGCCCATGAGTTTAGAGAAATAAGCTTTATTTCCTTTTCGACCGTTTGAAATGCTGTGTGTGACAGGTGAAATGACATTATAAGGCATTATTATCATTAAAGGAGAGGCATGCTAGCCAGATCTGATGTTACCTGGATAGTGTGCCACTTTGCATTTTACCAGATTACTGTGAAAAATCCATTTTGAGAAGATGAGCAGAACAAACCTACACTAGAAAATGTCCCGTCCTTACCGGAGATCGAACCAATGATCTCTCAGCCTGCAAGTCTCAATATGCCATCACCACACAACAGGGACGCCAACGTCAATGCAATACCATTGCCTCAGTATTGTTCCCTAACTTCCACCTATAAGCCTAGTGTTTACTCGTCACCCTGACATACTTTCTAACTACTCAGATAGCACATTTTGCCGTCCCTGCCACTCTTTCTACGTAGTCTTGTGAAGGACTTAAAAGTCACGTGTACAACATGAAGGCAGACACGTATTTTGCCGAAGTATTTGCTTTTTCAAAGTAGAACTCTGAAAGTCATAGAAGCAATAGCTGAAGTGATGTATTCGCTGGCTGGTTGATGGTTGTGGATAACAGAACACTTGTTAAACTTGTTAAACAGTGTCAGAGATATTTAACACAGAACGTTGTTATATACACTTCGAATGGACATAGGCAGCAAATTTCTGATTTTGCAGGCTGACGACGGATCGCAAAGCGTTGCACTACCTTTGACCCGTAAACTCTGACCAAGCGAGGCAACGCAAATTTTGTTTCAGGATACTCGAAACAACAACTGATATTTACACGAGGGTTCACACAGAAGAATTAGTTTTTAAGGATATAAACCTGTCTTAATAAAAAACTCGGAGATTGCCAGGCAACTCAAGCATGGCGAAAATTGTGGCGTCAAATTTTGTACGTGTGGGTGGCTTTCCAGTGAAAAGCATAGACCTTATATTATGAACTTGTTCTCTTTGCTTTATTTTTTAAAGAACGGTATGACGTATTGTTGCCTTCACCGTGGTCTCCATTCCCGTTACCTGACCAGTCTGTGTAAAGAAAGCAAATCCCCATAACCAGCATTTGGCTATAGTAGATTTAGTAAAACGGTGAAAAATCCATGGGCCCAATGCATGTGCGGAAGAATGAGATAAAAATATTAACAGTTGAGAACTTGCACATTAACGATGGGATTTCTTACCATCGTGGGAAGTATGTCATCGCTTTGTTGCTGAGACTGAGTGCATACTAAGTAACGTTCAACATAAAGAGTTAATGTAATTCTGAAGATGGTAAAAGATTCCATCGTTCAAGCGCAATTTCTCAAAAAAAAAACCTCCCTCTTTCTGCACCCTCTTACCTTCGCGCAATATTTCCATCCCCTCTCTTATGGCTCCAAGAACTGTTTGGGCGAGCTCATCGTGTCTCTTAGTTGGATGAGCAGCATTCTGTTATAATTTGAAAGACTGTGTTCAGTTAAAAGTGGACACCAGTAAAGAAGACTTAGAGAGTGGGGAATTTCTTGTGAGTGCCAACAGAGAAAACATTTTTTGGCACAAAGAGGAAAATCGGATTAGGCTTCTGTAACCTTAACAGTACAATACACAATACTAATCAATGGCGTGACTTGAATGCTTCTTAAAGGGATGCCAAAGATCAATAGTCACTGGCGTTGCGTGTCAAAGCTTTGTGGCCCTAAGATGATCGTTTTTTCTTCCCCTCTGCACCTTTTGTGTAGATTACGAAACAAAGCGAATTTTACTTTGCGAAATGCTGCATTTGTATTTTGTCTGCGACTGTTCAGGGCATAGTACTCAAGCTACATGGCCGCTGATCGGGAGGGTCTGTGACTTCTGTAATATTCGTGTTGTCTGCCAGTTACTTCTGTTCGTGCTTCACAGCAGACAACATACAGAACTAGCAGGCTTTATAAGAAAAACTAGATGAGACAGATATAAAGTATTATGAGGAAACATAATATTAAGCAATATCCACTGACTCTCCCGAGGCTTGCTTGAATTAGGAAAAGGGATTTTTGTTGAAAGCATTGATCTAGGGTGTACACCTCATTATGAGCGTTTTTGTCTCAATTCTTTCTAACTGTTGGTACCGAAAGGAAATGATAAATTGATTCACAGTCCTGGATATAGCCAGTATTTGGCGTTTTGCAACAACAGGGCTCATTATTACCGACACGATGGACTCTCGATCTGCTAGACTAGTTCTAGTTCGAATTTCGCAAAAAGCTGCAATCATAGCTGCATTGTTATGAACGCTTTCAGTGATGCCAGCTTATCACAGGAGAAACAACATAAGCTGGACAACATCACAGTAAATCAGTGTTGCTCTTATGTTGGTATATAAAAATGTATGGCTTTTGTAAACGTCACAAACAGCCCTGAAACTTGTTGGTACCTTTACAAAATGTTCTGTGTTCCGCACTGTGTAATTTGCGCACTCCATATGATATTCTATGAAATTTTAGACTGCCGAAATGTAGAGGTGAGGCGAATCCGGATGAAGTATTCGGATTGACGGATTGGGAGAGTATTCGGCTCATCCGGATAAAGGACTGGCTCATCCGGATGAGAAACTTCTATCTATGTATTGAGCAATCCGCTGCCGTGAGTCTGCAGTCGGGCGAGTTCAGTTTGTGCAAGTGCTGTAATTTTCACTCTCATTCCCATCACTGGAGGAGATGCTCTAATCACCCGTGTTTAAATTCCGTAATGATTTCGCCCAAGCTCTTCCATGCCACAGTTATAACGCGTTCACAGCAGAGATTCTTTTGCCGTGCGTTTGTTTCCTGATCGTATATTAAACGAACGACAGACTACGTGTTCACACTCCTGCCCGGTCGTGACAGTGCGTTATGCCAACATTTACGTGAAAGCAAAAAGTTCTTGTTTTGTTGTGGTTAAAGAGAAAAGAAAGTTGGAGAAAAGGACATAGTACTGAGTGGGGAGGGGGCATCCCATATGCGCTAGTAATGGACATTATTTATTATTTGACCAATTTATCCTTTGGTACCGCAAATGTTAACAGATGAAGACAAATGTTTGTCACTGGTTACGTTTGCTGAGCGCGCCTATCACATCAAAACACGAAAGTTCACGAGACAAATTTTAAAGCGGTGGTACAAAAACTCTGGTGTGAATGTGCTGTTAGTCGTTGATTAACTTTTCGGACTGACAGATTGAGACAGTAATCGGACCGTCCGGATGAAGGTCACTGAGCTATTGCGTCACCGCTAATCAGCAGTCGGGCGAGTTCATTGAGGTTATGAATGCTAAAAAGCATTTTTTTTTTTTTGGGGGGGGGGGNGGGGGGGGGGGGGGGGGTTAACTCCTCTGTGACAAAGTATATTTACATTTTTCTCTCATTACAACCTTATCACCACTATGTAAATTTCATAACGGTTTCGCCCAAGCACATCAGGCTTATCATTCAACAAAACTTTTCCGCTCGACACGTGACAGGTTTAGTTTAGACAGTGTCTAGAGTCTAGACTCGTCCGGCGCCGTCTGACTCGTTCTCCCATCCGCAAGCCGACTGTGATAACGGAGAAAATTGCCTTCGCTCCGGTACCGTAGACAGAGGATTACAACCACGAAGCTTCATTCTTCATCCGGATGAAAATCTGGATTGAAAGGATTTTGTAGGACCGGAGCGGATTTTCATCCGGTGTCACAAAAATTTAATCCGTCTCAGCTCTACTCTAGACGCAGTGTACAAGATTTACCTGCTGGAATGTTTCTAGACACGGTGTTCAAGATTTAACTGCAAGAATTATGTAAGGTTTCTAGACAAGGTGTACAAGATTTACCTGCATGAATTCTGTAATGATTCTAGACACGCTGTACAAGATTTACCTGCAGGAATTTTGTAGTGTTTCTAGACACGGTGTACACGATTTACCTGCAAGAATTCTGTAATGATTCTAGACACGCTGTACAAGATTTACCTGCAGGAATTTGGTAGTGTTTCTAGACACGGTGTACACGATTTACCCGCAAGAATTCTGTAATGATTCTAGACACGATGTACACGATTTACCTGCTGGAAGACTGCTGTAACAGCAAGGAGGGCAAGCAGGACCTTCATCATGTAGTAGATCGTCTTTATCGAAGACTACGGTTAGCTCTGTAGCTATATAACGTGGATGCCTGTACGGGATCGCTGTAGGTATCGAAGCACTGGCAGCTGGGAGACTTTATACTATCATGGCGTTCAAATCAACAAGACGTCCATTTCCTGCTTGAAGTGACTGGCTATTTCACAACACCGTCACAAAATGACCCTTAAGCGTGGCAGAGAGGTTTGACTAAATACCATGTACTTTACGTTATAAGTATTATGCTATTAAATACTTTATAGTTCCTCAGCTGCTCGCTATCTTACCACTTTACTCCTGCCAATTCCAACTTCTAGTTAATGGTAATATATCGAGAAAAGATGGTAATATATAAAGAAAAAAAATAACAAAGAGAACCATAGAACTGAAGTAATATCTCAAGACCTATTGTGGCGACCAATATCAGGACCCTTTTACAGAGAGTTCCGTCTATTTGATGTTAAAACCACATGGTATAAAACATGACAGGTACTTTGTTTACACAGGCTGTGCTACTCGATCGCTGATATTGGGGAGATAATGGAATGTACATTATAAGTTCACACGGAGATTTGACCCAACACCCACAGTCATTCTGTTTCTGCAGACAGCGCTAATGAAACATTGAATGAATCATCTTCTTCCCTCAGGATAGAGGACTGGGTGACCATGCCCAGTCTTGTATCATGGATTTATTATGAAGTCTGTCATCTTGATATTTGTCTTTCTGTACCTACCACACCCCATCCCTTCTCCGGAGCTTGGCCTTTTCAGCGGAATAACAAAGCCCCAATAGTGGCTATTCCTGCCTAGAAATTTGGCCTTCTAGCACCGAGATATGTTGCCTTTTTGAGAAGAACGACCAAAAAGCTCAGCTCAGCTGTTTACTGTATTTAACACGTAAAGATGGTATAAAAGAAAACACCTTTGAAACCAATGGAAAACGCTGTGTTTTAAACCCTATTGTTTACAAAGTTCAGCATCATTAAGAATTTGAACTTGGCCAGCACTGAAGTAATATCGATCTCCTGCTTGAAACATGGAGGAAAAGCTCTGTTCTGCCAATCACCAATTACGGAAAGCGAAAAGTAGACTGGGAAGCTGGCAGGTGTGGATGTGTAACCGGGTGGCAAGGCACATTATAGTATTCATTCTTTATTATTAAAGGGAAGGAATTTGAGTTCAGTCTGATAATTTTTCAGATGTTACATATTATTTTAGGGAAGTGTGTCACCCGGAATTTAGGAATTGTGCCAAATTTTGAGAGAAAAATCCCTAAAAACCCTACACTAGAAAACTTCCTGTCCCTACCGGGAATCAAACCAGGGTCTTTCAGCTTGCAAGTCTGAACGTACTACCATTGCGCTACAGAGGTGTAACTTCACAGTAATTTAATACCTTCTGCCCGAAGAGGTCCCTAACTTTCACATGTAAGCCTAGTGTTTACCCATGACCATGACACATTTCCCGACTGCTCACAGATGGCTGGATGGATGGATGGATGGATGGATGGATGGATGGATGGATGGATGGATGGATGGATGGAATACCTGACTAATTAACGTCATTTTACAACGAAAGGAAATGGAACATCTTACCTCACATGCCATTCCAAATAGAGATAACTGGACAAACAAAAACGTTTTCTTCACCTAATATCAGAATGAATAGAAAAAGGAGAGAAAGAGGACAGCACCAATTAAGTAGAAAGTGTTTCTCTAAGGAAAAGGAGTTTAATTCGTTTTGGTCAGTGTAACTTTGGAACTGACCTCAATTTTGGGCAACTTAATAATGAAATACACACACCAATTAATGATGAAATACACTAATAGTTCAAGCACACTAAAAATGATGTCATCCAGCCCTGAACAGTAAGATTGTATTTTAATGAGTGTTTTGGGAAATGAGTGTAATTTGCCACCAAGATATCATATTATTATTCGAAAGCACATGTGGCATCAGAAAGGTGAGCAAGGATGGGTGCGCACAAGGAAGTTCGTTGAACAATGTCCACACCCTAATCACATATTGGTCATAAGCCTGTCGAGAAGCTCAGCTGTTGCTATGTTTGTGTTCATGACAAAGGCGAAGATGGGCTGGATTTTCGAGGGTTTGAGTCCCCCCTCCCTCATCTTCGCTCACCACTAACACACACACAAACGCACAAAGACACACACACACATACATACATACATACATACATACATACATACATACAGACAGACAGACAGACAGACAGCAGACAGCAGACAGACACACACACACACACACACACACACACACACACACACACACACACACACACACACACACACACACACACACACACACACACATACGCACGCACACTACACACAAACTTTATTCACCCCAAATGGTACCCCCCGGACCCAGCTTGCCTCCCACGCCTGTAAAGTTTTGTTTGTTGAGCGCCTTTCCTCTTAATAATCACCCTAACCCCGACCCTCTCATCTTCTCTCCCCTTGCACCCAATCTCATCCGAAAAGTTTGCCTTTGTTACGAAACTGATTAGAAATGGCTGAAGTATTATTTGTTTTTAATCAC
Organism: Ellobium chinense; assembly: GCA_033807755.1. Lineage (NCBI taxonomy): Eukaryota > Metazoa > Mollusca > Gastropoda > Ellobiida > Ellobiidae > Ellobium > Ellobium chinense. Next base: position 1,299,608 of record JAWQUT010000207.1, read on the forward strand.
AAACTAGACGGAAGTCACTGATCAAACTATGATTGAGCACCGCCTGATATGGTGGTTTCGCTGAAGTGATACGTATCATTCACTCTGTGCATTTCTGTGGTACGTTTGTCCCTTTTCTCGCTCAGTACATTTTGCATGCAAAATTGCGCACTAAAGTGCCAAATAGTGCGCTTTTTCCTTTTATGGGTGTTGATCTCAGGAAAGTTTTGTTTCAAACTGTATTTGTTACTTCACCAAATTTCATACATGTCCCAAGGACACCACGCATGCGACCCCTGCAAATGCTAAGTGCACAAGCTGTCACCTTGAGACTTACAGAATATGTCGGTATTGTGTAAGTTTCACATACTGACAAATTAACAGGAACACCACGGTTATTATAAAGAAAACCTTTTTATTTTATAAATAACACGCTATAGCTATATGATGATATATATATATATATAATATATATGTATACACACTCAAACTACTGCTATAACAACGCCACCATCATCTGTAAATAGTTACCAGGTGGTCTAAAAGCTGTACGCCATATATAGCAATGTTTATCTATATTAATTAATAAAACGCTTCTGCCAAATTTGTGTCACAGATTTCTTGAGAACTACGTAACGTAAAAACATGTGGTTTTCACCTAAATTCGTAGAAAAATACACAAAAGATAACTATACACATCAGCCCTCTTCATTTTTTCAAACCCTTTTTTAACAAAAAATGTGTACAGCAACGAAATACATTCTCCGATAGATCTTTCAATCCGCCTGATTCGCCAGTCGTCAGCAAAGCCGGTCCGTGTTGTAGGCCTATATTATAAAGGTGGACCGAGAGATCGCCTTTCTCCACTCCTACTTTGGTCTGGATCGTGGAAGAAAAGAACCAAATTTTGAGGACGGGTTAAAGACGTTTCTGACTATGTTTTAACCGGGTAAAATCGGCAAAACCCCACGTCTCTTTTATTTCCGACTTTTAATTATTTTTGGATAGGGTGGTCCGATAGCTCGCAGTGGTCCAATATTTTCATGTTGCCTTTCGGTGCGCTAGGTACTCTTTCGCCGCTGGTGCGTTGCCTGCCTGCCCATTTGTAAAATAAGAGAGTGTGTTGGTTGCTAATGTGAGTTTGCATCTTGATGTGTCTGTGGGCATTTCTCATCTTCAGTTCTCACTATCCATCATAATATGTCAACTACAGTGCCAAGTAAGTTTGACTCAGTTAATCGGCCAATAAGTCTAAAGCCAATGCCCCGTATAAATTTATGTATATTTATAATTGTTGTCTGTATTTCTTTCCGTAGATTGCACATTTAAGCATTGGGCAGATGAAAATAATGGAAGCACTGAGGCAAGGAAAATAGTGAAGGCCGGAGGCAATGAAAAATAGTGGAAGCCCGGAAAATAATGGAAGTCGGGAGGCAGGTTGGCAATGAAATAATTGAGGCCCGGTGTGCCAGCAATGATTAAAGAAGGATAATCTGGCAGAGACCTTGCGCGATTTTTTAAAAGCAATTTTAAAGGAAGAAAGGGCAGTGTGGATAACCTTGTGGATGGCATCGTCTATGCTCTTATAGAAATACTTCATTCCCACAGTTGTTGTGTGTATTTTGTCTCTTGCCTAACGCCGGAAACAGCACGCTGTGGTGTGTTTTGTGCTCAGGGGAATCGAAATGCCCCTGATGCCACCAAAAGTGGCCTGGGAAATAAGCTGAGCATTCTTCTGCCAAAGTAGTATTGACTTAATACGCAGGTTGGTTACATTCAAGCCAGTGTGTATAAGGAGGAAAGCGAGGGGTGGGTTGACATAATAATGACCTTAATAACAACGAAGCCCGGCTGTGTGAACATGTTACATGGAACTAGCTGTCATCACATTCATGGCAATTTCCTCGGGAGTAGAGTTAGGTGTAGTGTCGTTGTCCCGCCAGCACAAAGAGAGCGTATTCCGTTCAAAAGGGTTTCGAAATTAGGTAAATAACAAAAGAAAGAAAAAGAAAAGAAAAAAGAAAAAGAAGAGAAATAAAAACAATGAGAAAACGTAACACGGAGCTGGTCAATAAAAGTGGAATAAAAGAC
>JAWQUT010000207.1:1301763-1325841 GCA_033807755.1 Ellobium chinense
TTTTTAAGCTTCAAATTCAGATTCGGCATGGTCAAATTAGGGGAAAAGTGTGAACTTTTTTTTGGTTTTCTATACGGTTGCCATGGCAACGCCGCCATCTTGAATTTTGTGTCTTGACAATTAGCTATTTTCAAAAGCCTAAGGCTCCTAGAATATTGAATGTAATCATTTCAAATTTTGTAAACTTATATAGTAGCTCTATAAAAAAGATAAAATGCATTTGTTTTTTGTTTATTTGTCATACAATGTCTGTCACAAATTTTTGAAATAATGTGTGTTGATGGATGTGTATTTTTCTCAATTTTCCACCCAACATTCACATTCAACTTCGTTTCAAAAACGTGACCAAAATATAAAAAACTGGATGCATTTTATCAAAACCTATGTTGTGGGGAATATATATGTCAAATCTGAAGTCAGTCGGTTTAGAAATAAGAAAGCCTTTTAGAACCAGAAGAGAAAATTAATAGAGAACAATCTATGACTTCGTAACCCCAGCAGATGAGGACAGAGAAGAGAAGGAAAAAAAATAGTGGAACGAACAATAATAAAAGAACCCACTTCATGATTTCTGAGTTATTTATTACTTTTCTTTTCCTTTTTTTTTTGAGATTGAGAGGACATCTCGGATTGGAAGAGAGAGAGAGAGAGAGAGAGAGAGAGAGAGAGAGAGAGAGAGAGAGAGAGATGGAGAGAGAGAGAGAGAGAAAGAGAGAGAGATAGAGAGACAGAGAGAGAGAGAGACAGAGACAGAGAGAGAGAAAGAGAAAGAGAGAGAGAGAGAGAGAGAGAGAGAGTAGACCAACCCATCAAAAGTGCTGAATCTAGAAGCACAACTCCCAGTCAGAGATATGGCAGCTCTGAGCTACAAGACCATTGCGTTATTGTACACTCAGCAGTGCTTACCACCGATGTCTGTGCACCTGGGAAATTTCTGCCATGATAGTATAATATATATGTTTAAAAAAAAAGTGCTGTTCTAGAATGAAAACACGCCCATTTTCAATCACAGCATTTTTTTACGCCATCTTTCACTTACAGGTCCCGGAAGACCCTCTAAAGTTTAGCGTCAGGCACGCCGACATTTGTCGTAACATGCTAAAGATTACAGAAGCCTAATCCGATTTCCCTCTTTGCGCCAATAAACTGTTTTCTCTACCGTCACTTACAAGAAATTCCACAATCTGTAAGTCTTCTTTAATAGTTTGCAGAATTCAATGAGCTTATTAAAAATGATGTTTAAAATGTAGGTCTTCCATTCGTTTTCGAGCTACGAACCGATACATCGAAGGTGTAAACAAGCTAACCAGTTTCCTTAACGACAAGTATTCCGCACAGAAGGCCACGCCGAAACCGAAGTAAATGACACAAACTTCAGGTTTAGTTGACAAAATCAGGAGAGAATGCAAACTAAGTCGCAGGTAGGTTCACATATCTAGGGCCCATTCTCCACAACCTGGACAGATATTTTACTTTCTTCCTAACGCATATGGCAACATGCTATTTTCATCCAGTCAGAAGTCTATAACCTAAATATCCACTTCGTCTTTCGTTGCTGTAAAAGAACCTTTCCACTGACGGCGATTGTATCCGCAGTCAGTGATGTTGGCAGTTGTTGTTGTTGTTGTTGTTGACAGTAGTTTATGACACCATAGCCAACATCGACGATTGTGCTTTATTAAAGGTTGCAGGAGCCAAATTGTAAAAGCTTCTTTGAGCCATTTAATAAAAATTTCTTCTCTTACCGCAGGAATTTTCTGAGATGGCCAAGACTAGTCTGCAGGTCTGGTGCCATCACTGTGCTCAAATTATATACTGTTTACGGTGGGGATCCTTCGGTTAGATTCTTCACAGTTTTAAATTACATGAAAAAGGGTTAAAAATTTGGCCTTCTTTTGCAGATCACAGGTCCGCACAAATGAAATCCGCTGAAGCCATTGGGAAACACTGCCTGACACAATTATTTTTTTACAAATTCAAAACTGAATTTCACCACTTTTGCGGTGTGGTTTCATGTTATATGATTATTTCTACACAATCTGTCCAAAGGACATATTTTATACACTGCTACTATCAACTCGGATAGTCCAATTATTTTGACCAATTAGGCTCCTGCAACCTTTATGCATCTCCTCGATCACCTGTTGTTGTAAATTCTGAAGGCTGTTGTGAAAACTAACATAATATAATGTAGGCTTATTTATCAGGAACGAGTGACCTATAGTTTCCAGTATCTACCACAGACCCAGCGTGGCCAATATAGAGTGCAGTAGTGCATAAGTTCATTAAATACTTGTCTTATCGATGACTTCTAAAAATTCGTCATATAAATGTAGTATGGAGGTCATTCAGTTGGAAAATTGTAAAGAAGTGCACTCACCCCTTGGAAACACAAACACTCGAAGGGTAAGGGACGTAATTTATGAACACAAGAATGGGAAAGCTATCTTCTCAAGACAAATAAAAAAACAACAACACTTAACAAGAACAATAAAGAGAGGTAAATATAATATAATCTTTGTAATCCATGTACTTTTTATTGCTTCTTTCCGCAGAGAAACGGGTGCAAGAAGACTACTATCCCAAGATGCAAAGTTGATATAGAGTACCAGAATACATCTTCATTAGGTCCACATGATTATTTTGCACATAAAGCCCCTTTTGGTTACACATGCCCAAATCGTTTTGCTTATATTTTACGATGTAATGTTCAGTTGCCGTCACTCCAGTCCTTATTTTCGTTGGCTATTCCCTCTCACCAGTAATGGAGATAAGCATCTGATCTAAAAAAAACACATTACTTTTAATATCCCATAACGAGTACAATGTTTTGCTGTATCTCCTCGTTACACTCACCCCCATGAAATGTCACTTGAGGCCTCAGGCTATTTCTACAGAACAGATGGTTAGCTCACTGACGGCCCCTATCTCTTCAAACATCTGATCAGAAATAATGCTGCTTTAATTTATTCTAAACTGGCCACGGAAGTGACAAATGCATTAAAACAGACCACAGCTAAGGTCACTGGGCCCCTGAGAGGGAGAAAAAAAATGATGTGATAAATAGATCACGCTCCCTTATAAGTCCACCCGAAGTGATCTCAAGATTATTGGGCCTGTGTAACCTTGTCCTTATTCCATATTCCGCATGCTATCTCTTGATTCACGGCCCACCAATCATCATTAAAGTCAATACTGTGGTGAAAACACAAAACGCCAAACACAAAAACACAGAACAAAACTCTTTGTGACAAAACTCCTCAAACACCAGTGTGGACAGTGGCAAAGAGAGACTGAAAAGAGGAATATTTTTCATCGAAAAGTCCCATTTAACAGTGAAAAATAAGACTGATGTCATTCCATAGAATGGAAATGTGCGTGTATTGTACATGTCATACGACTACCTGAAATGGGCAAAGTAGGCTAAAAAGTCAAACTGGTCGACAATAGTGTTTTGTGGCTAAGCCCTTCATTTCGAGAGACTAGGTTTTCACCACGGTAGTTTAAATCGATTGTATCAACCCCAGTAGACACACGCACACTGTTTTTTGGTTTTTGGAGGGGGGAATAGGAAAGGGGCGGGGGTCTTAATCTTTATCACACGCTCCACAAGGTATCTCACAGCGAGTGCAGTCTTTGCTGCCAATACCACATTAAAACATATCTTTTGGACCCATTGACCCAGTCATCCGACTGGCATGTAGACAATGCTTCAGCTTGTATCTTCCTGCAGGCGAGTAAAAGCTCACCTTTTTTATTGTGGCAAGTAGTATGTAATAGAAAAACGCTGAAAAGACAATCAAGGTAAATCAAATGGCTCATTACAAACTATCAAAACACTGATAACGTTGCACTCGTTTTTGTCGACTTTACATCTACCTATATTGTAGAGAGTGCATGAACACCAGCATTTTGGATTGTAGCAGATGTATATCCAAAAACAAGATCCACATGAGTGTTACGGTTCCACGCCATGCTGCCGGGCAATGATAAAACACAGTATAATTGGAATTATATTTGAGAACTTTACAGAAGTTTGTTGGTGCAGAGCCAATGTTCTTTTTTTTTCACTGTTGGCTATAAATAATTTTGACACCTTTCAATAATTTATCCACGGTCCCCTGCCAAAATAATTTCCAAACAAGTTGTTTAGTTCTTCCTCCAAATTTTGACACAAAGAAAAATGCCTCTAAACCAATAGGGTTTTGAGAACTTCGGCCGTGAAGCAGACTACCTAATGTTTTATGCCATTCCACTTAGTAAACAGTGTAACCTTATCCATTTAGCAACAACCACAAAGTTTATACTTGCGTGGGTAAACCTCACATATTATGGGTCTACAAATGTATTTGCACCTATCTAAGCCTTTGACATTAAAATCCAACTCCTCTCCCCCTTTCCCATGGCCAGTTTTCTGTTCTTATACGGACTATTTAACATTGCATATGCCAGGTGCTCTTGGCATCTTCATACCTGTAACTCTGGCCCACATGCTTAAATATACGAGAGTGGTTCCACCCATTGATAGAAATGGGTTCCTCCGTAAGCTTGTTTGGCCTAGTGTATACTGGTCGATATCTGAACCGAATTCAGCCGCCAATTCCTTCACTGTTCCTTCTAAGTGACTGCCTATATCAACCAGTGAAGCATTTTCTTATCTTTTCGACTGCTCATCTCTAAATGATCTAGTCTACGTCAAAAGTCGTGTACCTTCCATCCAACCCAATCCTTGGAAATGCCTTCTACTCTGATCGCCAAAAACTGGAAATTAGGGTTGGGAAGATTCGAATCCGGATAAGAATCCAGAACTAGAACCTTCCATCACGACTGCTAAAATATACTTGACATAATTTTCTGTAATCTTAGTAGATGCTATAAATAAATAAAGAAAAACACAGCGTGTTTTGTATTTTTGCCTTTGCCAAAGTTCTTGAAAGTTGCTATTGAGAATACATCTCTGGCTAAAAGAATCACATGAATATAGGGGTAAGTAATCTTAAATCAGTCTCAAAGGCTATATCTCATTAAGCACCCCTACAGTACTGCTTTAGTTATTTTTTGTGTTTCCGGTGGTGGTGCTGTTGTTGCTATCAGCAGGAACATATGCTGCCATTATGAATGTGAATATTGGAGCTACACAAATGTATCACTTAATGTTATCACTAATATCAGTCATGAATGTCTCACTGTCTGCAGTATGAGGGACAAAAGCCGATTACGTAAAGTCAACAACGTGACATGTTTTGATGACGTGTAATTAGGGAGAGGAGTTGTAGGCACTCTCCGAAAAAGGGTCCAGTTTTTGTTCTTACCCACTGGTCTACATGAGCCCTGTGTCTGGCTATTCTTCTGAAAGATTCTTTAAATACAATACGACAAGCAAAATCTGTTTTCCCTGTCTCTCACCTATACGATAAAATTGCGCCAATCAAATAGTGCCCCGTGTTTTTCAGAGGTTTTATAGTTAAATACAATAGTGGAATGCAGACTACAGAGGTTAGCACGGGGACGAACGATTAAAACTGTGTACCAGATTTAAGGCTCTTTTTTTGGTGGTACTGCCTCACGCAGACCTGAGAATGGAAGTCGTGTGAATTCTAACACCTAAACGGTATATAATCTCCAGGTTTTCAATGCTGAGGAACATTTCATGGTCTCAACCTCAAGTCTACGTTCTGAAACAACCACAGCTGCACAGTCTGCGGTCAGAGGCAATAAACGATGAAGATCCTGCTCATCCTCTTTGCTTCTGCGGCAATCTTCCACAAGGTAATATTATGTTATGTCAAGAAACAATTCTATAATTTTGGCATGGTTTTGAAGACCTCAAAAATGTTTAAGAGAAATTAAACCAAGTTAAAATTTCGTTCAAGCGTAAGAAATATTTGGCAGCAAACTGTCAGCTGGAAAAACCAAACCAGATATCGAGGTATTCGCAAATGTTTACTTTCTGGTTGTTTTTATCGTCTCACAAGATAAGTCAGTCAGTCAGTCACGAAGTCAATCGGTCGGTCGGTCGGTCAGTCAGTCAGTCAGTCAATCAATCAGTCAGCCAGTCAGTTAATCAGTCAATCAGTCGGTCAGTCAGTCAGTCAGTCAGTCAACTTTATCTCTTTTTTTTTTTGTCTCATAACTAATCAAATTTAGACAGCTGTCGCAAAACGCCGTGAAAGATATTATCATAATGCCAGTGATCAAGGCCAATAAATGGCAGCGGCACTGTATGCTCCCCAGGAAGTTGAGAAAGTCCTAGTGTGATCAGGCCTACCAGGATACTAGTAATGTAAAGTCGTAAGAGCAGGCAACAGCCTGGATACGAGACTTAAAAACCGTATTATTAATATTATTATGATTAAAATTAGATTCTGAGATGAGACTGTGAGAGCAATTAAGGGGAATCCAGTAAAATCATTTGTGTACATACAAATATTCAGCTGATGGGTAAAATGGTAAATATTTGAGCCAGATAAAGAATTTCCACTGTACAAAAATATTTCTCCTTCAATAACAATTTGCCTAAATTCCCTCAGACCAAAGAAGTAACCCTTAGCGAGTTTAATAGACTATAGCTCAGACTGGCATAAAGTCAACTAAATATTTCTTTCACCTGGTGAAAGAATAAACATGTCTTTATTTTTTTAGTTCAATAGCTTGAGTTGGAAGGCAGTGTGGCCGTGCGGTTTTTGAGTCGGACTCAGAAACTGATGACTTTGAAGTAAAATATTTTCAAGTATAAGGTTTATGGTTTTGACTAGCGAGCAATGAGTTTGTTAAAAGTAAAGTTTAAAATAATTATGTCTTTTATTTCGTTTTTGAGTTATGAACCGATACATCGAAAGGTAGCTAATTGGTTTTCTTATCGACAAGTGCTCCGCACAGAAGACTACCCAAAACCGACATCGGCCTACATCATCCAAACTTCAGGTTTAGTTTACAAAACCAGGAGAGAATGCAAACAAATTCGCAGGCAGGTTCACGCTAATCCAGAGCCCATTCTCCATAATCTGTCTGAAAGGACACATTTTTTACTGTCTTCCAAAGGCATATGATCAAACCCTAATCTCATCCAATCAGGACTCTGTAACCTTAAAAATAATTTGGGGATGAATCCGCAGTTCGTAATTGGTATCTATTAAATACACATGATTGACCTGTATACACACGATTCCTTCCGTTTTATAAGGATTTCGACAGTGGGATGCCGCGTTATGCTGCAAACATAGTGGAAAAAGCATGAATTTGGTTGCTAAATCACACGCTCTTTTGAAAAGAAAGACGTAATGGCAGGGCGTGCATTGACTAGGAACACGTTACACATAAATACGAACGTAAAATGGCTGTCCGAAGTAATTTTGACAGACGTTCTCGATCCGGCGGCCATGCGAGCTTGAACCCTTCGGCCTGAACAGTCGCAGACAAAATACAAATGCAGTATGTTTCGCAAAGAAATTTCGCTTTGTTTCGTAATCTATACAACAGGAGCATTTGGGAAGAAAAATTGATCATCTTGGGGCCGCAAACCTTTTGGCACGCAATGCCAGTAACTACTGAACTTTGACATCCCTTTAAGAGGCATTCAACTCACGCCATTGACTAGTATTGTGCATTGTGCTGTTAATGACACTGAAGTCCGTCCATGGCGCCTTTTGAACTGTAAGGCAAGTGAAAGTTGTGTAAGGCAAGTGAAAGTTGCGTAAGGCAAGTGAAAGTTGTGTAAGGCAAGTGAAAGTTGTGTAAGGCAAGTGAAAGTTGTGTAAGGCAAGTNATATGGGGAAACACACTTTTGGTCGAGAAATCCGATCTCTTTGTCAAAGTTTGTCTTTTGTTTGTATACACTTAGAGCTATTAGTCATGTATTCTTGTCCCTTACACCTCCCTGACTACATTATCGAGCAGCCAAGAAAGCCATCTAGCTATCTGAGAGGACCTAGGAATTTGCTCCAGAGGCCATTCAGCCCGGGGCCATTTACTAGCACAGGGGCCATTCACTAGCACAGGGGCCATTCACTAGCTCTACTTGGAAAAAAAATAAATACTTAGTGAAACACACACATACACACACACACACACACACACACACACACACACACACACACACACACACACACACACACACACACACACACAAACACACAGTCTCTCTCTCTCTCTCTCTTCCTCACTCTCTTTGCTGTCTCAATCGTTCTTTCTTTACAAAAAAATTATCTTACTTACGAGGCTGAAAAGTCATGTGATATGAGCTTCAGTGTGATTAACACCTTTATGGCATTTAGTGATCTGGAGGGCAGCCTGCCTGCCTCATCACTTTTAACTTAACACAGTCTTTCAAATTATAACAGAATGCTGCTCATCCAACTAAGCGACATGATGAGCTCGCCCAATCAGTTCTTGGAGCCATAAGAGAGGTGATGGAAATATTGCGCGAAGGTAAGATGGGGCAGAAAGAGGGAATTCTTTGAGAACTTGCGCTTGAACGATGGGATCTTTAACTATCTTTAGAATTACATTCTCTATATGTTGAACGTTACTAAGTATGCACTCAGCACCAAAGCGATGACATACTTCCTCCAATGGTAAGAAATCCCATCGTTCATGTGCAAGCTCTCAACTGCTAATATTTTTTTTTTCATTCTTCTGCATATGCATTGGGCCCATGGATATTTCACCGTTTTACTAAACCTACTATAGCCAAAGGCTGGTTATGGGGATTTGCTTTCTTGAATTAGGCTGGTCAGATGACGAGAATGGAGATCGCAGTGAAGGCAACAATACGTCATACTACTGTTTCTGTCATATTCGTCTTGTTAGTTTCAGACAGCCATTGAGCGGAGCCAAAGATTTGTGCGTGGAGCTTAGCTCGTATAAGGTTACAGACCTGTAATAGGATTTGACCCTTTTTTCCTCTATGGGCTATATTAACATTTTGAGCTGCCCTCTGAACCCAAAGTTTTAGCTTTCACCCAGACCCATACCAGATTGAAGCTCATTTTGTGGCCCAAATTTTAAGACTTAGCAAGCCCATTGAAATTTTGAGCTTGGTTGCTATTTTTAAACAGACCCTACATTTTTCACTGGTCAATGCCAAACCCCTCCTCTTCCGCCTGAGCACACCCTTGAGCTGGCAGTTCCAGCCCAGGGCTAAATAGTGCCTGGTAAAATAAAGTAAAATGGACACAGATTCCCATGATATCAAAATTCCCCCCCTGGAGCCCTTATTACTGGAAGCAGGGCATGCCAAAAGAGGGAAAAGGGGAGATGAAATATACCCCCTAAGTTGTAGGACCACAAAGTGAAAGTACAATTACAGGCCTGTAACCATAAATAGCGTTTCTTTAGAGTTAGACAATGTACAAGTTCCAGTCCACGGATAGCCAGACTTGCCTTGGCTTTTTCCGTTTTTTTTTTCTTTTGGTCTCTTTTTAAAAGCCCTTGGCTCCCAGATAAGTGATTGGCTCTCTGCTACTTTTTTGGCTCCATCAGAGTGTAGGTCAAAATTGGCTTGCCTATACAAAAAGTGCTTGCATTTCTCTGTAAGTTTCCAGACATGGTTTAGCTCTTTTTTGGCTCTTTTTGTTTTTAGTGTGCGATTTGACTCCGCTCTAAAAAAAAGTCTGAAAACCTTGATTGGAAGCTAACACAATGGCAGTATTTTTCTGTGATTTCAAATTTGCCGTTGGCACAAATGAACTTTCCGTTACATGCGATCTCCGAGGAATCCTTCTTGTATTGGAGGAGGATGTGGCAAGAATCAACTGTGGTTTGAATGTTAATGAATGAGGCTGAGATACAAGTAAAGCAAAGACCACTCACAAGTCAGTGCAGGTCTTCAGTCACTTTTGCGTTAATCGCAACCATCTTGGCTAGAGATAACAGCTTCCGAAATTTTTTTCCGAATTAACTTTCTGTCTTTAGGCGATCTCCGAGGCCCTACGCTACCCATGAAATGCCCTTTTATTCCCAAAATGATGTCATTTTATACTCGAGAAACGCAGCCCACAATTTGTTTTAATAAAAAACGCAATTTAAGCCTTGTTTTGACCGGCTTTAAGACAAATGCTTTTTGGGGGCATTAAATTAGCGAACAAGGGTTGATTGTTCACTGTGCACTACTTACTCTGTCTGTAATTCCTTATTACTTTTCTCTAGGGTCAAGTGGAGCTGATCTGATTCATGGCTTTGACGGAATCGTTGTCATAATCGACGGGATTGTGGGAGATGCTAATGCCAACGGTAAGTATACAGATTAATTAATACGAAGGATAGGAAAAGCCGTGAGAAGTCTGTCTAAATTTTCTGTTCATCCATCCATCCATCCATCCATCCATCCATCCATCCATCCATCCATCCATCCAATCATCCATCTATCCAGACCAAACTACCCACTCTTTTATATAAAGTGCCAGTAATACTCTTTCCATTCTCCCATTCATACACGCACTGTTTTCTTCACAGTGAGCAAAGCTGAAGTCCGAAGTCTACTTGACGAATTGCAGGCCAAACTGAATGTGAAGAATGAAAAAGGTAAGTGCATCTACAATGCAATCAGGAATGTCCACTTTTCCTATGGTTCTAAACGTACCTCTTGGAGCAAAGAAAAAAAAAACACTTCCGTAAACTATTGAAACGTTAAGTCTATTGCGTGTATGGAACATTATTAATATACAGAAGCATCATCGAAAATGGGTAAATCGTTTAGAGAGTTTTAAAGAAACTTTAACCATCCTACAATCCACGTTAAGCCATATTAATAAAAAAAATGATAGATACCCTATTTTTCGGATGAAGCAAACTTCCAAGTGTTTGTCAAAATGATGTAATGCCTTTGCCAGTCCTAGACAACCCCCTTTACGCTTAATCCGAAACGTACACCCGTTGCGCACATGGCGGCCATTAACTCAGATTGGCTCAGATCAGTATAGCCAAGTTGTTTACCCCCTGCTTTGCGGACGGGTGTCAACACATCAATACAAATCTTTCAATCGGACTGTAAGCTGTAGATATGTCAAACAAACCAGGAACTCTTAATGGTTTTTGGATGGAGTTTATCATTCTGTATGAAGATCATTTCGCTTTTCTCACGTCTTTCCGCTAATGACCATCAAATCATACGGGATGCAGAAGGGCGTGTTAAGTTTAACACCGACATACAGAGAAATCTTAAATACGAAAGGCAGTCAGCAGACCACACATTTTAAGTTGATATTAGGCCGCCAGTACAAATACCAACATTAAAAGGCCACGAAGCTTCTCACCATGAGTTCGCCAACTAATCAAGTTGGTGCATGGACAATTGGCCTTACAACGCATGGAATGATGTATGAGACCAAGCAAATTATAGCCTTGTGTTTCCATTCTACTTCTCAATAATCAACTTTCAGTCATAAATGATAAGTCGTAAATGGTAAAACAAGGCTGTTATTTGCATTCATCACTTTTGTTTAAATTCTCGTGGAAACATCCTTAAACACCAAATTATTTTCATACCGATGTATTATAAGGGAGATAACCAAAGTATTTCCATTTCTATGAAATAAACTACAATGCAGCGCATGTATAGTAGAACTTTGATAACATGTATGCACCTGGCGCATGGAAGATATAGGTACTAATGAGGAGTATTTAATGTCCAGGTCTACTTGGAAAGAAATGTTGGCATAAATATTAAATCCAAACATGTCAGATCCATACCGTAACAAGACATCCTCGTGAAATGAGACTGTCTAAGTGGATCCATCTCCGCCTGTCATGCTGTTTTTATGCACGGTGTTTGACGAACGGAGGCTGGTTAAAAGTGAAAGAATCCGTGATGTGTTCTGTAAGATCTAATCCATCATTGAGATAGACATCAGAATTGGGCAGAGTCGAAATCTTCAAGATTCGAATCCGATGAGAATTCAAAGCTAAGATTTGATGGATTTGAATCCAGATATGAATCCCGATGGGAGGGAGATATTTATGGAATTTCCGTTTGTACTTATTAGAATGACAAGAAAATAGCCATGGATTCTACATGCGGCCTTTTACAATATATTTTTATTTTAAATAAAGCGAAGGGTTACACCAGTTCACTTGAAAAGAGACCCAAATTTTAATATGGCACAAGGATGTCTTATAAACCGAACATTTTTTTTTCTTATCTTGCTATAACTTTCCCGTAAACCGAAGGATTCGAATCTAGGCAAATGTTAGGACTCGTATCCGGATTTGAACCCAGGGTAAGAGGATAAGTATTTATTGAGCGATTGCGAGCTGAGCACTTCCATTTTTTTATGAAAAGATCAACAAGTTCAAGCATAAGTATAAGATTACTAGGTAAAAACGTACCTTTAGTCTCGATGAAAAAAAATTAAAAGTGCCCCGCTCATGCTATAGGTGAAGAGCTGGGAGGAAACATTGATCACATGGACACGATTGTCATCATGAGGTTGCTAATCTAAGTCTAAAAGTGCTGCATCGACATAAAATATGTGCTGCACTGGGCAAGCGTCACAGGTAAAAGTCGCTTGGGTCAGTCATTACTAAAGAAGAACATGCAACGTTTTTTTTTTTTTTTTTATATATTTAGCAGAAAGTGACAGAACAACTCTTTTGGACTTGGCGAGACTCGTGTTCACATGCACTACCGTAAAGTAAACTCTGTGATTCTGTTCAAATCACCAGTATTGTCTTAGGATGGAAGCTTTCGAAAAGCATCGAAACGTCTGTCTTGAATTTAAAATATGCATTCTATCTGACCATTTGAACTGCGATATGCTCACATCACGACGCGTGTTCAAGTAAAACCACTGCTACTATTGCATGTAAGGAGAATACGATAATTATGCGCTCTCTAGATTTATCATACTGTCCCGATGATGTAATCAAATATTCACAGACTCTTTAAAAAAACAAAACAAACGACTCATCAACATCAATTTCAAAATGTGTTAGCCTCTGATTGTTCAAACCATGATATTTTATGATGACAAATAGTTTCTAATTTCTATTACAGGCGACACCTTGACACGTAATTTGGACAAGTCATTGACTGTATTGAATGGACTTACAGATTTGTTGGAGGCAAACCTTGGTGAGTTTCCGAGGACAGAAAAGGTTATATCTTAAGTATTTGTCTTCAGTTCAACTATGGTACCAGTAATTGCCATCTCAATAATAATAATAATAATAATAGTAATAATAATAATAAATCTAATAATATTAAAAATAATAATGCGGTCTGTTAGTCTCGTATCCAGGCTAACGCCCACTCATGCGATTTCACATTATTATTGCCCACATAGGCCTGATTACTCTAAGATTTTCTGAACTCCCACATACCGCGCCTTTAGCATTCTGACAGTATCTTCTACTGCCTAGGGCTCGGACCCATTTTACAGGCGGATGGACTGAGGAAAGTGTGAATGAAATGCTCTCCCAACACACAGACAACATGACGAACCTGCAGTCTTCTAAACTAGAGTCCAACGCCGTAACCACTCGGCAACGCCAGACCCTCCACAAGAAACAAAAATCGATTAAGGACAAAAGACTATCGTGCATATTTACGGTGTTTGATCTATATCCCTTTACTTTAAGAATCTTTGACCATTAACAATATGCCAGTGTTTAGCTTACGATAAAGGCAGGTTGTTAAGACAGGGCTCTGTTTGGGTTAAGAATCATTCCTTTCGCTTTCCTTTAGCCCGATGCCGAACTGCAATTGCATACAGAAGTTAACAATTGTTGTTTTGTTTTCCTCCACCAACAATGGCAACAGACTACAAGAAAACCAGATGAGTGATCGCTAGCGCAAGTAGAGCCGTAATAACGTAACGACTTGTCTTTTACTCTAGATCTTGCTGTTACTTCTCAAAGAACCCCCCCTTCCCCTTTGCCCTTTTCTCACCAGACACCAGTGACAAGCAGAAGCTCTACGTGATTCTTATGGCCATCAGAGAGATTGTGGCTGAACTTGTCGTCAACATGGAGCACCTGGGTAACACAGTCGATTCCGCTTAATTGCAATACGGATAATCCCAAATTCTGCGTAATCGCAATATTTTCAAACCTCACGAAATAATATATCTTTGTGTAAAAGTCATTGGCTAATTGGACGTTGTTGTTTTTTTTTTTTCAGCGCAATGTTTTCATATCCTAGAGAATTTGCCATTAGTCAGAGTCGACTGCATCATGTCTCCATGTAGAAATAATGTTTAGGTTAAAAATCACTATTTGTCAGGAGAAGAAACAAAAATTCATCTGTTTATTTCTAAATGTTTGTCGTTTTATTCCCGAACTGATTTCATTTTAATAACTTTAATTATATTGAGCGAATAGGATACTACCCCGTGTTCTTGTTGTTATTGTTGTTGTTGTTGTTGTTGTTGTTGTTGTTGTTGTTGATATTGTTGTTGTTATGCATTGGGTCCGGTACCTGTTATGCTTTGTTGAATATGCATTGTTGCATGAAGCTCGTGGCAAAAGTGTTGACGGTGGACTCCTTTTTCACTTTCTCTTTGTCTTACCCTACCAAAATGGCGTTCTAGAGAGTGTGGATTGCATTGTGACCAAATAGGGCAGTATGGCCCAACTGTTTTAAATAGCTCCATGGTTCAAAATGGCTGGCCCAGTTGTAGGAAAGCGATCCTTCATTTGAGAAACTGAATCAATGAGTTATGCACATCTCTAAATTGTCTTTTTTTTTTTTTCGTTCTTTCTAATAAAGCTTTTTAGTTGAAATGATTTGAACTGATCATTCGCCTTCTTGCAGTCGTTCTTAAAGAGAACAGATAAACATTGTCACTGGATTTTATTTCTATTGCAAGACTCAAGTAATGTACTTAGACTTATCTATAGAGAAACTGACTCTCAGTGCTGTAAAATTTCAACTGCATAACTTCTATCACTGAAATGGCGATAATCTGTTTTGTTCATCCATTTACTTATTTTTACTTGTTAATCAGTCTTTGTTTTACTGAACATTGTCAAACATATAGAACAATAACAAGAGTGCAACTATATAAAACAGGTTTTATAAAATTGCATCCATAACATATGCAAAAACTTTCAAAAACGTATACATCTATTTATATTACAATAATGATAATTTATATCTCATTATCAAGGAATTCGTTCTTTCTAAATTGTCTATAGAATGATTAAAGGATTTATTTTAAAATCGGTCTGTACGATGCTCATTAAATTCCAACATGACACCAGTCGGTCGTGATTTTTTTTCCAGTGACCTTTGAATGAAATATTGATGATGAATTTTAGGCTCCTCTTTGTCAAAGGTAAAATGGGGCTTTTGACGAGTTTACTAGTTTTAAGTATTTATTGTTATCACTATCATTATCGTTTCAGGTGAAGGAGTGATCTATTCTTTCGTGCCCCCAGACAACGCATCTGGTACCGAAGGAGTTGCTGTCGTGCGTCGCGTGAGAAGTAAGATAATGCTGTAACACCGTTGCCACTCTGGACATGTGCTTTTCCCCAACAGTGGCACTTTTTTTTTTTTGGCCTATTTTCTCTATGTATGACTTTGAAGCAAATTGGAGAAATCTTATAATTTTACTGTTAAAAAAAAACAACAAAAACACAGACATTTTACCCATCTTACCTTATATTTCACAATTTTCGTCAACAATTTAAGAAAAACGATTTTCCCCTACATAGGGATAATGACTTTTCGAAATACTATTTACCCTGCTGTTGAGGAAATTCCCTAGGGGTGGCAACATTGTGGCGCTGTGTATGTGGCTTGGGTAGGGACTGACAGGAAGGGACAGGAGTTTCCGTTTGCTTAAGATTAGTGAATAGACCACTCCCATTTTTATGCATGCACGGTTTTTTTGTTTTATGTCGCAAGCCACATCTTCAATTATAAATTATCATTACCTCTTCGCTCTCAACGTTTCCACCTTTAGAGGAATAATTATGATTGGCTAATGTGATGCGTTACACTGACTTGTATTGGCTGATGCTTCTCTTATGCTAGGTGCGAGATTTGATAAGCAATCACACTATTTATATTACTCTTGTAGTCAGGCTTATGTCGCTGAGGTAGAAACTGAAGTATCAAGTTCTAAAGAGGATAAGTGCTGTCTGATATCGAATTCTTGTTTGTTGCAGAAATCGAGAACGAAATCTCTCCTTACAGGGGTGTAGTGAGGATTTTGTTTTTCGTTTTTGGTAGTCTAGCATTTAAATCCTATGATTTTCGTTCATTGTGTTTAGGAGGCTTCGGTGAGGATGGGAGTCAGTGGCTTTTAAAAGGTCAGTAATTTGGTATTTGGTTCCAAAAGAGCCAAATCTGGAACCCTGATACAGTCAAGACTATCGATCACCAACCTCTTGTCGTCTATTGTTGGCCACTTGAAAAAAAAATTCTCATTTCACATTGCCTTTGGATGTATTTCACTGGGGAGCATCGAATCTGTGAGGCATTCAGATTATCGGTAAAGTAAACTAGCTAATACTGACAAAATCGTATTGCCAATGCTTGTAAATGGCTCACAGGTGAAATAGGACTGAGGTGATGTTTGAATTAGAAAACATTGAAGATTACTTAATTTGTATTGGACAAGTGCATAACCTTTTGGTAACATCAGATTTATAGATTACAAAGACGCTGTGCCCCTGTCTCTCGAAACTAAAAAAAAAACGGCCAGTAACTTTGAATGTAATCATATAGTGTATGACACTGTTATTCCATCGCAATTATCGTAAAACTGTTTTCCATTGCATGAAGTGATTGCCTTCCTCGTCAAACAACTTATATCTGAAACTGATTAGCCAAAAGGGGACTTTAACCTTATTTTAACTGGCAGTAAAGCATTTACATTTTGCTTAAACCGGAAGTTAACGTTGTGGGAGTTGACTAAAAACGTTTATACAGTTAACAAACAAGTGGAAGGAAAAGGGATGGAAGGAACATCTGTCAATGAAGTACAGCTTCGATAATGACAGTTTGCTATAGGCTTCAAACATCTTTTGTAGTTGATCTTCTTGAACCTGTAAACGGTACCCTCTAGTCACCAGCAAATATGTCCGCGGTGGTGAAAACTTCATTACAGATAGATGCTCTGTACACTATAGTCGCATCCGCTGCTGTAAATAGGTCTCAAATTCACCACATACCGGACTAACTTTCCTTGATGTCTATAAAATGTGCAATCCATTTTCCACTACGGTAGCCCTTGAGAACTCTGCCTGATAGCNAGTAACTTTGAACGTCATGATTCCATCATGATTATCGTAGATCTGTTTTCCATTGCATGAAGTGATTGCAATCCTCGTCAAACAACTTATATCTGAAACTGATTAGCCAAAAGGCGACTTTAACCTTATTTTAACTGGCAGTAAAGCATTTACATTTTGCTTAAACCGGAAGTTAACGTTGTGTAAGTTGACTAAAAACGTTTATACAGTTAACAAACAAGTGGAAGGAAAGGGGATGGAAGAAACCTCTGTCAATGAAGTACAACTTCTATAGTGAGAGTTTGCTATAGGCTCCAAACATCTTTTGTAGTTGATCTTCTTGAACCTGTAAACGGTACCCTCTAGTCACCAGCAAATATGTCCGCGGTGGTGAAAACTTCATTACAGATAGATGCTCTGTACACTATAGTCGCATCCGCTGCTGTAAATAGGTCTCAAATTCACCACATACCGGACTAACTTTCCTTGATGTCTATAAAATGTGCAATCCATTTTGCACTATGGTAGCTCTTGACGACTCTGCCTGATAGCGACCTCTTGTTCATTTGAGAGCGTGGGATCATAATCGATTCGTTTGTTTTCTTTTATTTTGTTAAGAGTTTATATTTCTGTTTTATTCTTTGCAGGTGGACGTCCATTAAACCGCACCCGTCGATGCTGGCTCTGGTGTACTTACAATTATGGATAAATACAGAAATGAATGGTTTGTATGCACTGCAACGAAAGAGAATATAAGTAATCATATATCTAGATTAGTCAGTATCAGTTTAGAAAACAAACAACTGATGGTGGTTCCCCATTACATGTATTCGGCGAGCGAGACAACAGAAGATCTTCAGAGGAATATACCTTCGTCTCCCAAGTATTTCAATCCCTTGACCTCCTAATAGTCAAAAGGAAACAGGCCACATTTAGGACAACTCCTGAGTGATCTTCTGTTGATTTTTCTTTTTCTTCCCCCTTGAGAGAGAAATATTGTGGTTTATAGTTCTTTCTATACGTGTAATTTTACGTAACTGTTTGAAATATCACACATATTTGTTTCAACAATAAACTAAAGGAAATTGACTACTGACCATTATTTTCTTTCATATTTTACAGCAACTATTATGCTTAAAGGCAATGATTAATAAACTTTAGGATAAGTTTGAATCTTGGAGATGTAAGAACCTCTAGGGAAAGACAAACAACCATTTCACATTCTGACCTTGGTGAATGAGTATAGGGTTTACTAAACAAATAAATGATAGTAATGATGACAAAACCTGTGTGTATGCCCAGTGTTTTCATTTCTTTCTCATTTCAGGCAATGGCTGCTTTCAAGGACGTTAGATTTCGAGGCTCGAAACAGTAAAATGTCGCAGTTTTGATCAACATGCAAATTTCGCTCACTGGGCAAAGTTTCAAAGATTAATTCCGGAACTGACGTCACTGTTTAAATGTAACTCAGTTCTTTCTTTTTTCTTTTTCCTCATCCTGATCACTATGGCAACTTAATAAAAAAAAAACAAAAAACCAGGAACGACACCACCTGAATTGTTGTTGACAATCTCCATGACTGGTTTTAATATATTACTGTGTGGGTTTTTTTTTTTTCTTTTTTTTTTGTAATATCTTTGTAAAATTATATTCAAAANAATCTCCATGACTGGTTTTAATACATTACGGTGTGGGTTTTTTTTTGTAATCTCTTTATAAAATTATATTCGAAATTATTAGACTGTGACATCGGTAACATAAAAAGAAAATAAATAATAACAATGCAAATTTGCCAATGTATTTCAGGAATCTTCCATCTGAAATAAACCTCGTCTTCGCAAAGCACTTTCTGTGTCATTATTTCTGTTTAGATTAAGTCTGGTGAGGTGATGGCAGTGAAAGTAAAAGGCCATAACACAAACCTATAGTTGATAGTGTTTGTGTATATGTATGTGTGTATGTGTGTGTGTGTGTGTGTGTGTGTGCGTGTGNGGGGTGGTTAAAGAATGTGGGATTAGCTGGCGTCATTAGTGCAAAAAGATCGCACTGAGAGTTAGAATAAAGTAGTCTAGATCATTGACGAATAATGAAAAGAGTAGAGGACCTAGTTTGGTCCCTCCTTCCTTCCCTCCCTCCCTACCGGACAGACAGACAGACATGGACGGACGGGCAGGCAGGCACGCAGGCAGACAGACAGACAGACAGACAGACAGACAGACGAGCAGGCAGGCAGGCACGCACGCAGATAGGCAGACAGACAGACAGACATGGACGGGCAGGCAGGCACGTAGGCAGACAGACAGACAGATAAGCAGAAACGCAGGCAGACACACAGACAGACAGACTCACACAAGCACACACAGACAGGTATGCATTTTAATACAAAACGTGACGACCTCGATGTACTTGTTGTTATGCTCTGTTGTTATATATTTTTTTTTTTAATTTGCCTCTGTTCATTGGGCAGGTATGGGTCAGAGGCCCTGTCTGTCCTTACAATAACAATCGAAAAACTCCCGCCCATGAACATGGACATATGTACATGCGATTTCCCCACCCTTCAGCTTCCAGTCATGATACTCAGGAGTGCTCTTATGCTCTGTTGTTATTAACGTATAATTTTTGGCGTTAATTAAACGCATTGCGGTAACCTAGGAAAATCCCCCCAAAACATTTACGCATAGATCATCAGCCATACGGTCCTTGATTTATGGGTGCTTTATTCAATATGAACTTTTTTGCATGAGCTCGATTAGCTCACAAACTTGGCATGGTCGACCGGTTAAGTGGAATTCGAGTTCGCGGGGTCATACTGTGTTAAAACAAAAAACCAAACTAGGTCTTCTTTGAGTTTTCGAACGGTTTGCCCAGATTTTGAAACCTCGGGTTAACGATCATAATGTCGTAAGTCTTTTTGATATAATCCTGAGACACTCCCACGGTTTACATGTGGTACTAGATAGTGCTAGGGAAAAGAAAGCACCCTTGGGACAACGCTCATGGACCCCCTTTCCCCTATCTTCCCCCACCCCCTCCCCCCTCCCGTTCTTCCCTATTCTCGCTCTAACCCTAACACTAACCTTTTCCTTGACCATAACTCAATCATATATTGGGAGAGTCTTATACCACATAGACCTAAGAACACTTGTAAAACTGAGGTGATAAACTTACAACGTAACAGGAAAATGGGTGACCTGTTTTATTGTGCAGGTGTATGTCTAAGTTAGTGCATATACGTGTTTGTGTTTGCGAATATGTACGCATATGTGTGAATGAACAGATAGACAGACAAACTGATGGATGGACTGAATGGATTGCTGGGAAAGTTGATGGATGAAGAAAGCCTGATACAATGCTGTTCATGTGCAGAGAAGAAAGAGATCTCCAGTCCACTGACCTTGAATATTACATAATAAAATGGTTAAAAACACAAGGCCAGACGGTGACCTATTTCAAAGCAGACTGACCACAGTTTTAGGACAGTGAGGTGATAAAGTACACTATCAGTCAAGCTTTTGCAGCAATATTGCTAGACAAATGAAAACCAAAAAGTGAATAGAAATTACTGAGAAGTGTTCACATTAAACAATACATTTACCCGTGACAAGCACTATTCGTCTACGCGTCACAATAAAACTTTATTTTTCATGGATATGAAAATTGTGTGACCTAATAAGAATTTCTTTTGGGTGTGACCAGTTCTCAAATTATTTTTCAGAGACGCCTGACAAAGTGCAGAAAAAAATCTTTTTTTCTCATTAAAATAAGTTCTCGCCTTTGGTTATTTTCCATTCAAGTGATGACAAATAATAGGGCAGTAAATCAGAGGCGTGACTGAGTGGTATTTAGTAGGGGTACAACTGAAAGGCCATAACAGTTGCGGAAGGGGATACTCACACACAACAATGCACATTTTATGGTACATAGGAGGCTGCCGAGGGTTAGGTAACGGTTCAGGTTGGGACATGTAGCTATGGGGCGGGGTGGGGCGGGGCGCGGAGGGAGTTTTATTACAGGCCCCTCAAGGTTTCCCGTTATATCTTCAAAGTTACTAAGAACAAAGAAACAAACATACAAGCAAAACACACAAACACACAAATCAAAGGACACGCGCTTGCATCATCAGTTTAAATTGCTGCCCGTTTGTATCGATTTGTAAAAAATCCCAGCTTTATAGTCATGCAGTGACGATATAACATGTTTCAGGGCCATTAGGCAACAAATAAAGCTAGGCTTCTCTATAACATTGACAGAAAAGTGGCATGGGCCACTGAGAGACGCTTTGGACTAGGAAGGGCAACACCCCTAACGAAATGACTGGCTTTAGAGCTGGGGGGACCAGGGCACTACGCCGCTGGCAACGAACAATGACTTTCTTATGTATTTCATATGTAATATGCTGTAAATTACATTTATGATATGTATTGTTCTATGTGTTTGTACTAAGAAATGAGATGTCTACGCTATAATAGTATATGTATAAAAGTCGTATTTCCTTTTTTTTTTTTTTCATTTTCATAGTGTACCTTTGTTTCTTTCCTGGAAAGGCTTTCGTTTCCTGATCTCCTCTACCCCATTATCCCCCTACATTCCCAACCTTAAGTCGAAGATCTGTCTCCAGCCCTCCCTTCTCTGAACCTTAATCTACGCCCATGACGTAAGGTAAAATGTGTGTGAATCTCAGATGTATTTTTTTTTTCATTTATATACAGCTAAATTACTTTTATTTTGGTTTTCTTTGGGAGGATAAGGCGGGAGAAAGCTGGTGAACTTTACTAAAATGGTGCGGGGTTAGGGTAGAGGGATGGGGGAAAGAAATACTTTTGTGAAGTGAGTGACCCAGAAAAATCGAACCGTCTGGAAATCATGCGCAAAAAACGTGCTGACATGTGATCATAGCGTCTCCCCGTACCACTATAAAACCCCATTCCCGCGCTTCAGTCAGCCGCTTCCACCGCACGATCAGACCTAGTGAACATCAGAAGTCAGTCTTAGAAGATGAGCCCAAAACAAGACACGTGGTGAGCCCTGAGCAGATAGACCTACAGGTGAGAAGATATCTCTGAAACTGATGGAACGTCCCCAGTCGTCACATACTTCATTTATTCAGTAGGCCCTAGTTATGGACGAAATCGTAAAAGCTGTGGATGAAGTAACGCTATAGTCTAGTCTGTCACTCTTAAAGTAATCTGAGAGCGGCCAGTATTTTGTTGAAATCGTCCAATATCTCGTTCAAAGAATTGAGGTAGTGTGCCTGCTGATGCATTTTTAATGTAATATAAAAAGTAGAAAAAGGCTAGGATTTTGCGCATGGAGGCTTTCATTAGCGGCAGACATGATGAACACGCTTTGTGTCATGATTTTCAGGCAAAATCTCAATCCAGTCATGGCTAGACTAGACTAGGTCTAGATCTTTTCGTAAGACAGGGCAAATCGCCAAAACCTTTCGGCATCTCTCTACAACCACTCGGCTAAGAAACAGGACCTATTAGGAATGAATTTGGACCAAATTGAAAGTAAAGTTTGGGAAGTTAAATTCATATTGAACAAACATCAGATCGGTGGTGAGGGAAGAACTCAAGCCTGTTGCTCCCGGGATATTAGGGTTAAGGGTAAGGGTAGGGCTGGCTTAAGGGTTAGGATTAGGTTTCCCCGGATTCCATCTCCATTCAATCACCATAATTTTTTTTTTTTTGAGGCGCGTTCGAAAATCTTTCCAGTGAAGATCTAGACTGACGAGAATCTAGAGTCTAGGTCAGATCTAAATCAATCGTTTCAACTGCACATGTAATTTGAACATTTTTTTTTCTATTTCATGATTTCTTAGGCACATCCTTTCCGATGTTGACAACAATGTACAAGACCAGGCTGCGTGCCGTGGAGAGGAATATATAAAAGGTACGTGCTAGCTTGATTCTGATGCAGAATGTCAACTTTATAAAATTCGGCAATGTTTGGCAATATGTACTCAATGCACCTCGCACCTTCGTCTTTAAGCGTTAGGATGCTTTGGAAGGATTTCCATGTGTGGACCATCCTAGAATACGCTCCTGAACAGTACCAACCGATAGTAAAGAGGGATTAGTTTGATATGGCTGTTATAAACTAGAGGGGTTTGTTTATTGGAGATGCACATAGAAAAGTGGTCCTTTTCAAATCTTGCAATCTCGTTTAGTCTATATGTTGTATAATGGCCCACATTTGGAAATCCTTCTGCTGTTTCTCTTATTTCAAATTCACAAAATTTTATGTCGCGAACAGAGACAAGTCTGAAAATGCCCAGGATTCCTGTAATCAGCCTATAATCTATTCAGTGTCCGCGCATTTACTGTGAATGTATCTTGGTGTAACAAAAAAAATAGGGGAAAGTATGGGCTGCAAGGAAGAGTGCACTGGAGGTAATTTTAAGCGGCTGGGTTGAGACATTGGGCTCCTGTAGAATAGATCTTGATCTCTTTTCTTGGAAGAGTACGAGTGGTGTTATTAGGCTGCAGCGTTTATGCGGTTTTATTCGTGTTGATATATAGTCTAGATCTAGGCCTAAAGTAGGCACAAAATGCATATTTATGTTCAGAATTTCAGCGTAAAGTTTAAAGTTACAATTTTGGGGAGATCATTCGAACACCCTCATACCATATAAGCAAAGTTTTTACTGTGATAACTTTGCATCCTTTTCTAAGAATTGTATAACCAAAAAGTGTCAACTCCTTAATCTATTCCGAAAAACTAAGATATCTAGTGGTAAGACTGGAAAAGGCTGGCACGTATAAAAGGCAGATTAGTTTCATCCATTTCTTCTATAGTATCAACTAAAAACATACACACAGCCCTAAGGACAGTGGCATGGTTACCTTATGGCAGCTCTTGTACTTATAGTTCACTTTGTCATAGAATTCCACT
>JAWQUT010000207.1:1329120-1339736 GCA_033807755.1 Ellobium chinense
TTCCCCCACCCCCTCCCCCCTCCCGTTCTTCCCTATTCTCGCTCTAACCCTAACACTAACCTTTCATTGACCATAACTCAATCATATATTGGGAGAGTCTAAGGATTATACCACATAGACCTAAGAACACTTGTAAAACTGAGGTGATGAACTTACAATGTAACACGAAAATGGGTGACCTGTTTTATTGTGCGGGTGTATGTCTAAGTAAGTGCGTATACGTGTTTGTGTTTGCAAATATGTACGCATATATGTGAATGAACAGATAGACAGACAAACTGATGGATGGACTGAATGGATTGCTGGAAAAGTTGATGGATGAAGAAAGCCTGATACAACGCTGTTAATGTGCAGAGAAGAAAGAGACCTCCAGTGCACTGATCGTGAATATTACGTAATAAAATGGTTAAAAACACAAGGCCAGACGGTGATCTATTTCAAAGCAGACTGACCACAGTTTTAGGACAGTGAGGCGATAAAGTACACTATTAGTCAAGCTTTTGCAGCAGTATTGCTAGACAAATGAAAACCAAAAAGTGAACAGAAATTACTGAGAAGTGTTCACACTAAACAATTCAATTACCCGTGACAAGCACTACTCGTCTACTCGTCACAATAAAACTTTATTTTTCATGGATATGAAAATTCTGTGACCTAATAAGAATTTCTTTTGGGTTTGATTAGTTCTCAAGTTGTTCTTCAGAGACCCCTGACAAAGTGCAGGAAAAAAAATCGTTTTTTTTTCTTTTAAATTAATCTCTCGCCTTTGGTTATTTTCCATTCAAGTGATGACAAATAGGGCAGTAAATCAGAGGCGTGACTGAGGGGTATTTAGTAGGGGTGCAAATGAAAGAACACATTATTATCAGTTGTGGAAGGGGATACTCACACACAACAATGCACATTTTATGGTACATAGGAGGCTGCCGAGGGTTAGATAGGGATTCGGGTTGGGACAGTTAGCTATGGGGCAGGGTGGGGTGGGGCGCGAAGGGAGTTGTTTTACAGGCCCCTCAAGGCTTTCCGTTATATCTTCAAAGTTACTAAGAACAAAGAAACAAACATACAAACAAAACACACAGACAAACACACAAACAAAAGGACACGAGGTTGCATCATCAGTTTAAATTGCTGCCCGTTTGTATCGATTTACTAGTGTAAAAAATCCCAGCTTTATAGTCGTGCAGTGACGATATAACATGTTTCAGGGCCAGTAGGCAACAAAATAAAGCTAGGCTTCTCTATAACATTGACAGAAAAGTGGCATGGGCCACCGAGAGACGCTTTGGACTAGGACAGTCCGCCCCTCCCCCCACCCCCCTTGTCATCCGTATCTGATGTTATGAAAGGGAAGGGCAACGCCCCTAACGAAATGACTGACTTGAGAGCTGGGGGGGAATAGGGCACTGCACCGCTGGCAACCAACAATGACTTTGTTATGTATTTCATTTGTAATATGCGGTAAATTACATGTATGATATGTGTTTCTCTATGTGTTTGTATTAAGAAATGAGATGTCTACATTATAATGGTGTATGACATTGTAAATTAATTTCCCTACGGGGTAAATAAAAGTCGTATTTGCTTTTTTTTTTTCATTTTCATAGTGTACCTTTGTTTTTTCCCTGGAAAGGCTTTCGTTTCCTGATCTCTTCTACCCCATTATCCCCCTACATTTCCAACCTTAAGTCGAAGATCTGTCTCCAGCCCTCCCTTCTCTGAACCTTAATCTACGCCCATGACGTAAGGTAAAATGTGTGTGAATCTCAAATGTATTTTTCTCTTTTAGCCAAACACAGCTAAATTACTTTTATTTTGGTTTTCTTTTGGAGGATAAGGTGGGAGATAGCTGGTGAACCTTACTAAAATGGTGCGGGGTTAGGGTAGAGGGATGGGGGAGAGAAATACTTTTTTGAAGTGAGTGACCCAGAAAAATCGAACCGTCTGGAAATCATGCGCAAAAAACGTGCTGACATGTGATCATAACGTCTCTCCGTACCACTATAAAACCCCATTCCCGCGCTGCAGTCAGCCTCTTCCACCGCACGATCAGACCGAGTGAACATCAGACGCCTGTCTTAGAAGATTAGCCCAAAACAAGACACGTGGTGAGCCCTGACCAGATAGACCTACAGGTGAGAAGATATCTCTGAAACTGATGGAACGTCCTCAGTCGTCACATACTTCATTTATTCAGTAGTTATAGA
This sequence comes from Ellobium chinense, assembly GCA_033807755.1. Taxonomy (NCBI): domain Eukaryota; kingdom Metazoa; phylum Mollusca; class Gastropoda; order Ellobiida; family Ellobiidae; genus Ellobium; species Ellobium chinense. The sequence continues at coordinate 1,331,328 of JAWQUT010000207.1, forward strand.
CGAAATCGTGAAAGCTGTGGATGAAGTAACGCGATAGTCTGTCACTCTTAAAGTAATTTGAGAGCGGCCAGTATTTTGTTGAAATCGTCCAATATCTCGTTCAAAGAATTCAGGTAGTGTGCCTGCTGATGCATTTTTAATGTGATATAAAAAGTAGAAAAAGGCTAGGATTTTGCGCATGGAGGCTTTCATTAGCAGCAGACATGATACGCACGCTTTGTGTCATGATTTTCAGGCAAAATCTGCTCAATCCAGTCATAGCTTTCGTAAGACCGGGCAAATCGCGAAACCCTGTCGGCGTCTCTCTACAACCAGTCAGCTAAGAAACAGGACCTAATAGGAATGAATTTGGACCAAATTAAAAGTAAAGTTAGTTTGGGAAGTTGAATTCATATTGAACAAACATCAGATCCATGGTGAGGGAAGAATTCCAAATGAGTCTCAAGCCTGTTGCTCCTGGGATATTAGGGTTAGGGGTAAGGGTAGGGCTGGCTTAAGGGTTAGGATTAGGTTTTCGGTTGTATTAGTAAGCATGAGTTCTGATTAGGGGTGTTAATCTCATTCGGAATCCTTTCCCGGGTTCCATCTCCATTAAATCGCCATAACGATTTGTTTTTTGTTGTGTTGGCCATTGAGGCGCGTTCGGAAATCTTTCCAGTGAAGATCTAGACTGACTAGAATCTAGAGTCTAGGCCAGATCAAAATCAATCGTTTCAACTGCACATGTAATTTGAACATTTTTTTCCTATTTCATGATCTCTTAGGCGATGCACACTTCCTTTCCGATGTTGACAACACTGTACAAGAGCAGGCTGCGTGCCGTGGAGAGGAATATATAAAAGGTACGGGCTAGCTTGATTCTGATGCAGAATGTCAACTTTATAAAATTCGGCAATATTTGGCAATATGTACTCACTGCACCTCGCATCTTCGACTTTAAGCATTAGGATTCTTTGGAAGGATTTCCATGTGTGGACCATCCTAAAATACGCTCCTGAACAGTACCAACCGACAGTAAAGAGGGATTAGTTTGATATGGCTAGTATAAACTAGAGGGGTTTGTTTATTGGAGATGCACACAGAAAAGTGGTCCTTTTCAAATCTTGCAATCTCGTTTAGTCTACATGTTGTATAATGGCCCATATTTGGAACTCCTTCTGCTGTTTCTCTTATTTCAAATTCACCAAATTTTATGTCGCGAACAGAGACAAGTCTGAAAAAGCCCAGGATTCCTGTAATCAGCCTATAATCTATTCAGTGTCCGCGCACTTACTGTGAATGTATCTTGGTGTAACAAAAAAAAATAGGGAAAAGTATGGGCTGCAAGGAAGAGTGGACTGGAGGCAATTTTATGGGCTGGCTTGAGACATTGGGCTCCTGTAGACTAGATCTTGATCTCTTTTCTTGGAAGGGGACGAGTGGTGAAATCTAGGCTGCAGTGTTTATGCTTTTTCATTCGTGTTGATAATATATAGGCCTAAAGTAGGCACAAAATGCAAATTTATGTTCAGAATTTCAGCGTAAAATTTAAAATTACAATTTTGGGAAGATCATTCGAACACCCTCATACCATACTGTGACAACTTCGCATTCTTTTCTAAGAACTGTATGACCAAAGAGTGTCAACTCCTTAATCTATTCCGAAAAATTAAGATGTCTAAGACTGGAAAAGGCTGGCACGTGTAAAAGGCAGATTCGTTTCATCCATTTCTTCTATAGTGTCAACTAAAAACATACATACAGCCCTAAGGACTGTGGCATGGTTACCTTATGGCAGCTCTTGTACTTATAGTTCACTTTGTCATAGAATTCCACTCCTCATTCTCTACAGTATAAAGTCATCAATTTTACTCATTATGAAAGACGTGAACAAAATTTATCCGTGCTGGCTCAAAGGTTCCGCGAGGGATTAACACTCAAAGAGGATCCGGGTTTGATCTCCTCTCATTTACATAGGACTTCGTGTGTTGGCCGGAAATAATCATATAGACAAGTCTGCATGTTAGGCTTTCCAGCGGTATCATCAGTAACATAATTTCATGTCTCTCTCCACAGCCGATGCACGCAGCCCTTCTCCTTGATAACAGTGGAGTTGAATTATCAAGTGCAGACCAAGGTAGGTGCCTGTACTTTTTGATGTGATGGCTGAATGACAAATTAAATTTACTACCTTGTCTTAAAATCTAGCATATTTTACTACTGAAACATTTTTAAAGTCCTTGTGAATCATACAATCTACATGAAACTTGCGCAGTTCTTTGCTGAATAACGGTAACTGGTATTTGGTTGCAGGAAAGGAGCAATGTAGCTGCTTCAAAATGTATAAATCTGTTTAGCAGTACAGACAGTAATAAAATTGCGGTTTACAAAGAGCTAATGTAGAAATCCCCATTATGGAGTGGTAGAGAAGGGAAGGGCTGGGAGAGAGGCTTCATTTAGATTGATTCAAATATTTCGTCAGCATTGGCAAAAGCTCTATTCTACTCGATAGATCATAATGACATGCAAATTCTCCAACCTTTCTGAGTTGTTCAGATCACCAGAGGGTTCTGGTGACCGCTTCGGAATTTCCGCACAAGGGCATCAGCTTTAAGAACCTACCATATTCATGAGGAATTATTCCTCTTTATGCTGCTTAAGTTTCATACAACTCCTGTAGTCCTCCAGACTTCGTTTATATAGTGACTATAGATTTCAATAAGCTCAAATGCAAATATTTCTTGACTTTTCAGCAGTCGAAGGAAGACGCCTGATGCCAGCAGACATCGGCCAAAAGTATTGAGCTTAGAGGGACCGGACGTCAAGTTGAGACCCTTGCTGTTTATCCAAAGGACAGACCAGTCGAACTACAACAGCCCGAGTAGACAGTCATCTGAACAGCCAAGGCCACCCCCCTACAGGTCATTGACTGTGTTGTCATTCAGTGTTGTGAGACCCAGTAGGCTACATGGCTGTTGCATTCCCTGAATTAAGTCCCTTATCATATAAGATCACTGCTGGACATGCTCCCACAGGCCGGAGTGAAAATTGTTTCATCCTGCCCCACCCCTCTATTCTCCTTGTTTACACGTTGACGACCCGATGATAATCTGTTTGAATGTTCCTCTTTCTGCTCTCACAGCTCTCAACAGCTTTTGTTTCATTTTTGCCATCTAAATTGTCTGCCTCAAGAACTGCTTCCAAAACTGGTTCCCTTCATAATTGGTAGCCTTCAAAATTGGTATCTTCATCTTCAAGACATCTTGTTAGTGTTAATAATCGAGTTCCTTAACTGATATACACCATGATTTATAAAGTTCAATGAAATTAAGTATGCTCACAAAAATAGATGCAACTTATACGTCTTCTGCGAGTAAAAGGTCAATCATTAGCAACATGAGCAAAACGGCATAGCAAAAAGCACTTGGCCTAGCAGTCTGTATGAAACCATTGTCTCTTTTGCATCTGGAGTTCTTGACTTCTCCGAGCACGTATAGTCCAACTTACTTTCAAGTTAAACCTAGTCAACGTCACCTCTAAGTATGCGACCGTGACCCCTACTATGCGAGCCTAAAATTAGACTTTGTAATGCTAGAGACATCAGACACCAGACTATACCGGCAAGTTGAAATGACAACTGACAATGTCTAAAACTTTGTACATTTTTCACTTGCACACGCGTCTAAATAGGTGGAGGTAAAACCCATTAAAATATTTATTCCTTTTCATGTGCTATCACGTCCTATTTGAAACAGCATGTAATGAACCTGGTATGATCGCTTTTGCTTCCCAAGACTACCCTGTCTGGTCTCCTTCTGTAGCATTTTACAGGTTCCTAGAATTCGCGGTGGTGACATTATTTCAGTGTCCATTGTAATGCCTGGCTCGTCCTTGATAGTTCTTGTTCCGGACATAGCGTTGGCCCTTCTCTAAATCTGTATGGGTTGATTCTCTTGGTCTGTCCATTGTAGGTATACATGTTTTAATTTGGAATCGACGCAAATTTTGTACAGTTGTGGTATTTGACGACCATATTTAACGGCTATCATGGAGAAATCGCTAGCAAGCCAAGTTGATTAAACTGTCTGATAAGCTTTAGAAACTTGCTGGATAACATAAGATTTACATATTTTGTATAAAGATGAAAGCTGTCTTTTTAATTCACCCTGAAGGCAAATGGTATGTAGTTTTGCTTCCACACCTCGGTATAATTGCTCAAGTTAAACGTCTGGTAGTTCAAACCAGACTAGTGAAGAGATAAACGCGAACAGTTCGTGATCTCATTTGGTTACTAGAACTTTTAAAACATCTTTTTACCAAACATGCTCCAATTATTCTGAGAAATAAGTCTAACGCCATATTTGTAACAATATTGTCGAAAACATAACATGGGTTTCCATGTCTAAAGATGGGTTTCCACACTTTCACAAGAAATGACGCATATTTTAGTGCTATTAGAATTTCAAGGATTGCATCCACAGCCATTCATTTTGGCAAGCCATATTTGTTTATTTATTAGTAAACCTTTCAGATAAATCTTTCAGATTATTTCCAAAGCTCAGACGGAGATTATTTTGTGTGCGCGGACAGTCCTGAACTTTTACTATGCCCTTCTTTAGAGTGATTAATGCCACAGCGATAGGTATGCAAAGTGTAAAGGGATTTTATATTGATACAATAGTACAACGCCAGTTACGACCAGTCATCTCTGTAGACATGGTAAAGTGCATGGTCCTGATACAGCATCACAGCTACAAATCCAATACTAACGCATGCATAGAAGTCGGATGCAGTCTTGTCAATGCATGTAGTTTTGTTTTGCATGTCTTTTTTTTTTTTTTAATTTGCACTGAGCTCACGCATGCATCTGCACCATTACTAACACTGTTTACACGCCGGCCGGCAAGTTTGTATTTGTGATGCTGCTCGGAAACACCGCACTTGTAAAATCTTCCTAGTGTATTTGGGAGGGGGTGAGCTGGGCGGCCAACCTAAAATGTGTATCTGCCTATTTTTTTTAAAAATTGCTTTGCACCTGTAGCTGTATTTTCATTAGTGCTTCCAGATGAACAGGGTCAGCTCGGTTAATATTAATAGAAACGATTATTGCAATTTATGCTAAGATGACGCTAACCAAGGAGGAAAAAAAACTAAGCACGTAAATAGTGAATACATTTATCCATGCAATCCTTGATATTTTTATACATTAGTTTTTTTCTCCGCAGATTAGGTTATTTTGCCGAGTCATACAAGGTTTGAAGGGCATGGTTTTTACAAACTAGTGGCTTAATGATCTCTCGTGTACTACATTTATTAGAAAAAGTTACGTCTATTTAGTCGCTTGTTAACAAATCAAGGCGGCTACAACAGGCAGCATTCAACACTCTGTGCCTGATCTCGAGTTAGCTTAAATGCAAATACGACATCGCGGAATCACTCATTTTTTTGTGCATCCATTTTGGTTACCGAACTTTCTCAAAAATCATGTGGAAAAATTCACGCCAGTATGGTGTTTTGTAAAGTAATTCGTCAGTTTCAATAAAACTTATATCTGCACCGAACTCTCCAAACAATGTGCACATTTGAATCGTAATTATTCTGAGGTATGACTTGAGCAGTAATACCAAGGCTGAGGTTACATAGTGAAATATAACGACCGTACACACTGAAATTAAAATTTGAGTATATTCAGCTTAATTATGTCTGACAACCCTTCGAAACTTGTCAAGAATCTGAGTCTGAATTCGTGGCAAACTCCCATCAGGGCCTGAAAATTTTGCAAAGCGGTATGTAGTGCAAGTATAGATTACCTGAAGATACTAACGATTGATCAATTTCAGTTTAGTAAGGGCCATTTCAATTTAGTAAGGGCCATTTCAGTTTAGTAAGGAGTTTAGTAAGGACCAACGCTATGTCCAGAGCAACGACCAACAGGGTCCAGCCAAGTACCACAGTGAACAATGAAATAGTGCCATCAGTGCGAGCTCCGGGAAGACTTTAAAAGGGTATAGAGGGAAGCCGGAGAGGGTAGCCTTAAGTAGCAGATGGGGATAATTGCAAATTCATTCCAACCTCTTTCAAGTATGGTACTGTACCATGTAAGGGAATACACATTTTCACGGGCATTATTTCCGCCAACTTACACGTGGACTAATAGGAAGCTCTTCTGCAGAAGATGAATCTTGTCATTTTAAATTGCCATTGAAGCTCTTTTGCCTTAAGAGCAACTTCTGGATTGGAAATTTTGAACTGAATGCAAGAAAGTGTAGTAACTAGGACTCCTATACAGTGTCAAAATTCAATTTACAGAGGCCTGTTAATACAGGGCCGGATAGAAATTGACAATTCACCCCCAAAGATACAGCTTATTTTTATCCTGATTGTAAGGAAAGCGGTTTATTTTTATCATGACATGGATCACTATCATGCATGCACGGCAATCCGAGCATCTCAAGCTACAGCTCGAACAGTCATTATTTGCGTTCCACCTTCCCACTGTAAAATTAGCTTTTACTGGCAGATGCATATATTTTATTTTCGGAAGCTAGATTTGCACAAACCATTTTGCTTTTAACAGCTAAGATCTATGTATTCCGCTCAGTTTACATCATAAGTATAATGAATATGACATGCTCTCACTATACTCTTATCTCCTTTATCTGTTGAGAACAATCTGGAAAATGTATGACTAAATTTGAAATCAGTCTGCCCAGAAATTTTCAGAATAAAACTGATCGTGGGCAGAACCAATAATTTGTCTCATTCATCAAATTTCATCATAATGATTTGACAATTTCATCAGAAGAAAATTGTCATGTTAAAAGAACTTCACCCTTTCCCTGGCTATTCAGAGAAAATATGTCCCTCAGCATCATTTGTCAAGATCTTGAACTTCTCCCATACAGTGTTTCCTTTAACGTTCACCAAAGGATTCCTAGGATGGTAGGTTTTCTCTATTCAAATTTCTCTATTGCTCTATTTCAGTTGGCATCGGGGGTCTGTACTTAGTCTCCACCTGAACATTTCTCTAGTGCCTTGTGTCCCTTTCCCTTCCAACTTGCCACTCCATCTACAATCTTTCCCACTGCTTAATTTATCATTGTTCTCATTAGATGTCATTGTCTTCTCACTGCTGTAACTGGTTTTCATGATTTTGATTCCTTCAAGACCTGTGCATTTTTATTGTCTATATTTTGAGCATTCTTCTAAGGAACCCCATTTCTGTGGCTTCGAATAATTTCCTTTTTAGGTGCATTAAAGAGGAACATTCAATAAATATGAAAGTGTCTAGAACGAGACAGTCTATTTTCTATGTTTATTCCCAAATCCCAACACATCCCACAAGCTTAAAAACATGGCAGCGTCCCTTATTAGAATTGATGTCTTATTGTCTGTTCGTACATGAGATTTTTTTACAGGGACGTATTAAACACCTGAGGGAATAAGCCTTTGATCTTCAATGCACTTGCCTGGACCATCTCCCATCAGGACCAGATATCTTAGTAATCGTAATCCGAATGCAAATTAACCTGTGAAAAGCATACCTTCATTTTCCCCAGTTCATCCTTAACTGCTAAATTGAATGCCTAGCTATAAGCAATGAAAGATATTGTCAGATATTGGTGATCGGCGCCTTTAAATGGCAGCGGCACCGTGTACACCCTAGAGTTGAAAATATCCTTAAGTCATCTGGTCTCCCGGGATAATAGGTGGGCATTGACTGGTTCTGGGGCTGCAGACCAGCAAGCCCGGACAATATCTGTACTTTCATACCAGAAGCAGAAAGAAAAATGCATTTAATATTAATGCATTGACAGTATGTGCCATTTATTTCCATACATAAAGAAGGAAAAGACTAAGTATTTTCGTAAGACAGTCAGAACTGAAATGCAGTCTCAGTTAACATTTAGATAAGTGAATTTTAACATTTTTGTTTCTTTAGATGTTTTGGTTAGATTTCACAGACAGCAATTCTGATAGACCAGGACAACTTGTCTCTGTGGAAAGGCTTAATTATTCCAGAATTAATAGGTTGTGGTCTTTCATATATCACTGTTTATCTTTCGGCCATTTGATGTTCTGAATCTTTTTACACAAATCGGGAACCTTCGCTCATAGTTTTGGCTTCATGATTGTACCAAATTCCTGACGGTCTCATCTAGCAACAAGGGAAGAGCAAATATATTGACATAATTTCCTCCGCAGCTGATTTACGCATGTTGCGTCCTTCAGGCATTGTAAACAACTGGTCAGAAATAGTCTAGCCAAGCAGTCTTAACTCGCATTCGTGTAAAATTTGATTTGAGATTGATTTAAGTTTAGCCAGAATAATTTTTTTTCTTCTAATTTATTTTATGTGAGCTGTTCGAGTTGAAATAAACTGTATCAAGGTAAAGATGTAATCTTAAGAATTCATTATTAATGAGTAAT
>JAWQUT010000207.1:1343083-1355676 GCA_033807755.1 Ellobium chinense
GGGGGGGGGGGGGGTGGAAGATAAAAGGAGAAAGTGAGAGGGGGTGGTTGAGTGGGGCGCATATACATCAAGAGACTCGAACTATAATTATTTACTCCAGCGCTAAAAGAGAACACCGGAAGTCAGGCTAATTTATTTACAGCATCATAATTATTCCCCGCATCCGATTTTAACTTTGCATACTTTTTTTATTAGCACCAAGTGAGCTCATGCATGCTTCCGCACCATTACTAACTTTATTTGCATGCCGGCCGGCAAGTTTGTATTTGTGATACTATACAGAAACATTACGCTTAATTGCCTATTTGCACACTATTTGAATTGATAGGGTTGGGGTGGAAAGACGGGGTTGGAGTAATAACTACCTACACATTTTTTTTAAGTTGGTAGAGCAAATTATTGTTCCCTATACAAGGTATCCTTGTCGCTACATATCATTGTGTCGCTGAGATACAGCATTTCATGCAATTCATGAGGAGTATATTCCATATTTTATTGAGGACATATGGAATTTTTATGCAAAGAACAAGGAAATCCCTCATGCTACTTGTTCGTTTTAGTGGTGAGGCATTTTTAGCCATTGAAAGAGGAAATGCCGAGCTCATGGAGAACAAGAGTCGATTTGGATCCCGACTTACATTTTCAAACTTCGCACCCCTCACTCTCCCACAACCTATGATCCCACACCCCGCCAAGCCTAAAAAAAATGCTTTAAGCTTTTCAACTTTAAAAACTGGTTGTCACTCACAAATAAAGCAAGAGAGCCGTTCACGCTACCACAGATGTTGTTTACGATATATAAGCTCCCGTCTCTGCATACATAAAGCATTTTACATATATATTAAGTGATATCGGTATCTGAATAATGCTGCACAATATCAGCATAAACATTAGACATTTCAGAGATCCGCGATGTAAAAATATCTACAGTATGATATAGTGTCAATTTTGGAACGTATATTTATCTAATTGTACTCCCAACAGAGGAGAACCTCCAAAACTCAGTCACTTTATACTCATTTTGCAATTTCTTGAACCAGTACGAATCTCGCGATATAAGCACTTATTTCGTCCTCGGCAACTGATAGTAATGGGCATGGCATATATTGGGCGCAAAGGTAAAACTACTGTACAATAATGAAGCTTAATCTATTAATAGGCCGATTCACTATGGACAATGCTATTAATCCGTTAATTTAAAAAAGCCCATTCTTGAGGCCCTGCCAGACGAAGTTTGGATGCAGAAATATGCAACACTAATTTCGATAAAACATCCAGTTTGAAAGTCTCAGGTGCAATCTGAGCCTTATAGATATTAAATTAGTGGTTGGCCTATGTACTGTATTAACATGACGCCAAAACTAGCCCAATGAAGAATTGGGGACAAAATCGACGGCGAGGTGACTATTTGATTTTATGAAATTTTGGGCGTTGTNTCCCCCACACCCCTCCCCACTCTCCACTTTTTTCTCCTTAGAAAAGAAAAAGCTTTAAAAGTACTTAAATCTCGATTGGAAATACATTCCAAAATTAAAGTAGAATTTGTGGGAGTGTTCATACGGCCGAAAAAGAGGAAAAAGTAATAAAATCTGCACATTTATTCATGGAGCTGCTATCTATTCCTGTGCCAGTTTTATCTGCTGCCAACTTGGATGATCGTTTACATTTGAAGGCGCTGTAAATTCCCTGTTTTGGCAAAAAATGCCGGAATAAAAAGCGATCCGCATTTCACACCTCAAAAGTCGCTTACATTGCCATTGAGTGGATGTAGATACATTTCTGTAAAAATGAGCACTTATTTCATCATCAATAACTGGTAAGCAATGAGCATGAGATGTCATGGGCGCAATGGTAAAATTATAGGAAACTTAAGGAGAAAATGGACATTCAAATAAAGCCCGTGAATTTCATTAAGACCCTACCTGTTTCTGTGGACACGTCACCGCCTTTCTGTTGCCACCTTACATGATGCCCGTAATAATTTGAAAGAGCTGTGAATTTCTTAAATCTTTTTGGTTAAAAATGTCTTAATATAAAGTGGTCCGCATTATATTCCTCAAAGTCTCTTCCATTGCTATGACACTTAGAGGGTTTGTATGCATTCACGCCACACGGGCCAGGATGCCAGATTATGCCATATTCACGCAATTGTATGCGGGTTTAAATTCTTTTAAGTCAGTAAAGCTACAAGAGTAAAACTTCGACATGGTCCGTCAACTGTTTGACATATCGCATCATTCTACAAGTTACAAGGCTGCGAATAGGGCTTTTAATTTATATGCAGTAATTTTAAAAAAAAATGAAATTGGGACAGTAGTTCTGTTATGGTGCATCATTGCCTTTATAATCAGTTCAGCTTTCGATTTTGTTAGTCAAGTTGGTCCACATTCATGGTTTTCAATCGCCTTTGACCTGTGACTTCCAAGACCCGTCTGGCGTAATATTAAGTTCCTGACGTCTTTAAGCTCTCATTCCACAGGATCGGATCGTCTTAGTATTCCCTTTAAACATTCTCTCATTACACACGACAATCTCATTCGAGGATTAAATACTGTTTACTTCTTGATTTTAAATGGTTTTAAAGCTAGATTCTAAAGCCACAAGCTTCAGGAAAGGGTATAATGATCCCACGCCCGTTTATTTACCACGAAAAGAAAACAGACAGTGGATTTAAATGGAGGAGGGGAGGGGGGAGGGGAAGTGGAGAAAAAGGTTGTAGTTTGACGAAACGGAGATACGCTGAGGACTTCTAACATGCTATCAGTTTCTTCTCGGATGTTTATTTCGACATGCCTGTGTGACCATATGTTCTATTCCTTTCTCACAAGAAGCGTTTGCTCATTGCGATACGATTCAACGAACCCCATGTGGCTCTTGTCCAGTGCTATGGATCTCATAGATCTCTAGGGTCCAGACTTTGGGGCTTAAATTCTGGAGCCCAGTCACGTCTTCAAAATTCTGCTTTCATCTAACTCAATGAGTCATTTCTGTGAGACTTTTAAGAAGCTCCGCAATGATCAGATTGTTCAAGAAGCTCCGCAATGATCAAACTGATTTAGTATTTTCATGCATTTACCGTAAGTTTTTTAAAATTTACTCTAGTTGGATTAAAGNGTAAATCCAGGAAAGGTTACAACAAATATGCCAGTTCCACAACACAACTTCCATTGTAATCATATTATTCTGATTATAACGATCCTTATAATGAAATGTCTGGGGGTGGGTGGGTGGGTGGGGGGAACGCTTAAGAAGACTGCTAATATCTCATTTGTCGCCATGAGTCCACTGTAGATTAGGTTTTCGGCTAAATTCTGCGGTTAGAGTTCCACACTCCTATCACTGTAATGTTCTTTTTGAGCTTGGAGATACGTGTTTTCTTCAGCTACAAATAGACTAGAAGTGTGCTGGAAAGAGTTCTAGACCACTTTCTAGCGGCAATTTGCTCCTCTTGATTCAGACCCAAACCCCCTCTCTAACATATTATATGAAAAAACTCCCGCGATGTTCCATTATGCAGAATTTAATATGTCATGGTATTGTCGAAAGTCATGGTATTTTCGAACTCGGGAGACTTAATTTCTACGTAAATCACTGTCCTGCACAGACGGCCAGTATTCATGGTGAAAGGATGTGTGATAAATTGAAAATATTTCACTCCTTAAGGAAACCGTTTTACAGTGCCATAGTTTTATACACCTCAATCATATACACTATTACAAATGAAATCGCTATTAGTCGCCGCAGTTCAACAGGCAGGAACCCCCGCTCCCTGTGTTTAAAGCCAGGTACTCATTCACACGTTGAAGTAATGAATTGTAATTTCCAAGGATACAACATAATCCGCCCGGCTCAGAAGTAGTCCCCGGCCTGGGCAGTTTGTTTCAGAACTATTCATAATCTACAATAATAACAAGAAAGATGCTGTAGTGCGTTCGTATTTTCTACCACCTGAGATTATTCCTTAAGATTCGCATCACTTAAAAATTTCTCTATCGGTGCTCGGAGTCTTCATGTGCTCCATTGTAAGGCATATTTATTCCACGGAAGTAAATAGTGATACTGGGATTAAAAGTCGTGCAGCCAGTGCCATTTATCTTACAACTCTTCTTACTTGATGTAGACCAGAAGAATAAAGGATGGATAAATTATATTGCCGTTTGGGGTTAGTTAAACTATTTACAATTTAGCCATGTCGGGCGATTCTTGAGCGCCTGCCGCGGTCATTTAACTTCCGGGACTATCATTTGCAGAGCTTTTCGTGGTTTCTTAGTCTGGAAGTTGCTGCATTTCGGTATCAAAACTATCATTATGCCTCATTTTGCTTCTCAGTCAAAGCCAGTCCTATCTGTACTTGAGCAACAAATGCCTAAATAGGAGGGGGTATACGATAGCATGAGTCAATTTTCGGGAGGTATTCAGATATTGTTTAATTAATAAGCTATATGTAATAGTAACAGGCCTAAATCAGCATATTCAAAAAGTGTCCCAATAGATCTCGTCCTAATTTATTTTGGCAAGCATGAATCTTACACTTTTTCTTATCTCTTTCCATGGATGCGAGCCTTGGATCCCTGTGGTTGGAGCACAAGGAAGACTGTCATGCAGATACGGTGTAATGTCAACCACAAACACTGGACCAGCAAGATCGTCGGATGCAATGGCCCTCGTGACGACTTCCTTCAACAACTTTCAAGCGGACGAAGCCGAGACATTCTCATCATTGGATTCAGCTGTCTGGCAAAAGGTCGTCTCTCGGGGAACGCTGGACAAAACGGCAGGATCAAGGAACGCTGGAACAAAGGCAGGATCAAGGAATGCAAAAAAAAACCAGCAGATTCATCAGACCATGAAATTATTACTGGACTTTTATTGACATTATTAGTGAATGAACAGCTGATCTATCAATCCTGGCAATAACAAATACTGGTACCCGACCAGCAACAGTGGCTGACGGTTTAGGTGATTTGCAATAATACGTAAACACTTAGAAATACTATTTCATTTAAAACGTGCCTTAGTACTCAAAAAGAATTGACAAATGAGAAAATGTACATATTTTGAGAAATCAGTTGTACATAATTTAATGTAGTGTCGGATGTTTGTAAGTGTTTATTTGTAAGTTGTTTAATTTACACATATTCCTTGATAACTTTGCGTTTTACTGAAATCAATCCATTCAGAACAAACAAAACTCCCGGAATCGTGCATTTTCACAGTTGAGGCAGATTCTGTCCAAAGTTGCCTCAGCATTAGTCTTTCTTTGATAATGAGGGATGAACTTCCCATCTTGTCCAGTTTCTCTCTGTGCCTATTTAAGAACAAAGAAAATGTAAAATTGGTGACCCTTAAAGTCCTTTTAAATAGCTTGTCACGTGTTCTTTATACAATGTTTTTGTTCACTTTGTAAGAGCTAAAGCGAAACTTAGTTTAATTGTGAATAATAAAGATTTGAAAATGTAATAGCGCCCTGGCGATCTGTAAATAAGTTTTTAGAAAACAACGAAGCGGTTAGCGATCACCAAAAAGTACTTTCACAAATTTTCTAATTGATAAAAGAATTATAATACTTCCTGTTCCATTGTCTTGGGCCCAGAGCAAGGATATATTACTTGAAGGGGATTCATGAAAAAATGTGCTCAGTTACAGTGCAGGAGTTCTTTTTAATGTGAAACTGACAGGGTCTGTTCAAAGACACGGAGAAACTTGCACCGCTTATGAACGCTGGAGAACTCTTCTCTTCCACTAAGGTATTGCAACTGCAGCTTCCAAAGAGTTCTCTGTGCGTTCACCAGATGATGTTCGTTTATCCTTGTTCATGACCAGAACCTGGCTGGTTAACACTAAAAAGGAAGTCCTTATCTGCAGCCGGGAATGTTTTGTCACGGAGCATTTTACTAATTTTTATATGTAATAAATGGGTTTTATTCACTTTAAATGTGTAATAATGGGATCGAGTCACTTTCAATATGTAATAGTAGGGTTAAGTCACTTTCAATATGTAATAGGTTAGAATCACTTTGAATATGTAGGAATGGGGTTGAGGAATCACTTTGAATATGTAGTAATGGGTTTAGGAGTCACTTAAGAGCGGGGTCGTCAGATGTAATGCAACTAGTTTATGCTCGCACTTGGGCATCTGATGGCCATGAACTCTGTTGGGGCCCGTGAAAATCGCCCAACATTCATATTAGTCTCGTAAAAGGAGACATCATTTTAATGTAATTTTCACACCGAATCTTGGGTAGATTTCCTTGGACACCAACACAGTACTGACCATGTGATGCCGAAAGTGCAAGCACAGCGCAAATCAAAAGCAGCACTTTGTTTTAATTCTAGGAGTGGAATGAATTGTTTTACACTTACATAGGTTTATGAGAAAATGTTTATATTTCCATAGTTCATGACATAATCATTGTGGTATTTATAACCGCTTGCTATAGACTTTGCTTCGCCAAGACCCCACAGTAACAATAAAGGATATTAATTAGTCACCATAGAAATTTTGCCTTCATTTACAAGTCAGGGTTAGTGTAGATTTAACGTGTCACATTTGAATACCGAGTTGGTCCAGTTTCGCCACACAGGAAAGTCGCAAGTTTCAGCCTCAGGCATAAGCACTCTAGAAGTTGTGACTTTTCTGTGTGGGATCGGGTGATCAATTCTGCCTTGAAATGGGACATATCTTGATCCATCTGTATTCCACATTAATATAACAGGTCTCCACGGGTACTTTACTTTCACAATAATTCTTAGAATGAAATTATCAAATTATGATATGGAAGACTGTTTTGGAGGAAACATTGTAGGCAGATAAGTTGATTGCGTAATTTTAAAAAGATACCTTGCTCGTAACGCAATGTTCTCTTGTCTAGTGTAACTGCAATCATGAATTGCTACATGGCGCCGTAAATGTGCCATAGAAAGAGTTGTGTATTTTCAGCTGTACAAATTATTTTGTACTTTGAGTTTATGAAGGGCCCAGTTAAAGTGTTTACATGCAGAACAGTAGTATCTTGAATGTTTACCAGTTAAGGGCTGTTCATGGATGAAAGATATTTTACAACATCCGATGGTCGCGTCAGGAATTGGTCTTAAAAAGACAAGTGTTCCCATCTGATTACTATTCCTAATGTTGTCACCAGACGATGCAAACGTATCTCTGTCGAAGATCACACCCTAACTGGTCAACATTTAAGACTACTCTTTTGCACTTAAGCTCTTTTTCTATTGATTCCTTCATACGTTCATTGATTTTGTAGACTGACGCTCCACTTACGTGTTCACTGGTTCTGTAGACTGTAATGCAACGCTTCATTAATTGTAATGTGAACTTCTCCCAAAACATCTATGTCTGGTCTGCCTATAGTCCCATCTTCGCCATGTTCTCACCAATGATTTAAAGCTTGTCCAAGAAAGACATTCAAAAAGAACATTATAAATCTTATTCTGTCCCTGAATGGCTTTCTTGAACATTGTCTTTCATTGTCAGCATGGGAAATAAGGGCATGAATGGACTTAGAATAATGCTATAAAACGCTTTTTTACTATGAAAAAAATTTGCCTGAAAAATATTTATACATGGGCATTTGGCACATTGTATCTTTCAAGATTGTGTGTATCTAAGTTATTTCATTATCTAGCTTTCAATTGGTTTTTATCGTTCATTGGTTAATTATGTCTTACTGAATTTTTTTTATCGGCTCAATGATTTGTTTGGTTCGGTTAAGTGATCTGTCCCATCATAATTTGTAAATATGTGCTTACCAGTTAACGCCTCATTCTGGACGGGTATTTTGTGTACATTGTTCCCAGTCGCTCTGTTCCTGTTTGTCGTAGTCTCACGGCAACATTTGACGGCAATAACTTCAATGGTGATCATGAAAATTGCGCCAAATTCATACTTATTGTGCATATCGCATCCCCCTAAATCAGCTCACTGAATTTGGGTGATTTTCGAGATTATCATTCTAGTGTTTATCGTCAAATGCCAACGTGAGCACACAAGGACTGCAGACATTTGCAGCAACATTTAAACGTACTTATAATTTTCCATATACTATCTGTATTTTTGCCAGTGGCTGCTTCTAATCTTACTGAATACATTAAATAAGTTTACAGTGTTGGACTGTATAAAACTTATGCTCATTAATTTTAAATGCTAAGAATTAGCCCCGATACCTGCATAAAGTAAATAGAGCATAATGTCTTACACTTTTTCTACCGAAAGTTTGCTCTTCTATAGAAGACTGTATGCATATCTGCCATTCACTTTTATCTACCACCAACGAGCCACCAGTGACGTGTTATATGAAGTCTCATGTAAAGTAAGTACATACTATTCATGTTGTGACTTCAGTAATATTCCATTGATGTTTCAGGGTTAGTGGAAAAGGGTGATTGGTTCATTTACGCATACGTCTATAAAGAAGGCAATTATGCTGCGCATGTTTTTTTTATCATTGAATCTTTTCACTTATTTATTTTGATTATTCTGATATCTGGATTCAAGAGTCCTTTATTGATTTTGAAATTTTTTGATTCCCCCAAGTCAAGAGCTCCCACTAAGGCATCTGATGGTCATTAACGTTGATGGTATCCATGAAGATCGTCCAATATTCAATTAGCCTCGCATACTGAGACGTCATCCCCTCGACAGTAAGTTTTACATGGAGTTTTGGGCGGATTTCCATGAACACCAACACTGACACTGATCATCTGAGTCAAAAGTGGAAGCATATTAGTGCATGACAAGATGCCTTTTGTCCGAGTCTTGTAGCTGACTAAAGAATTCTTTTGGTACTTTTATTAGAACATGCACAAATTATTTAAAAGTTTACTGTTATGTCTTGATACTGAAATACTAAGCTCCTCATTCATATATTTCGATCCAGTTTAATACATGTATTAGGCGGAAATTGGCATTTGAATAGTCAACGAATTCAATGAACATTTATATCGGTAATCATGCTCTTAAAATCACCTTGACATTTCTATGGATGCTTTTTGAGTCATGAATATCGCTCTTGTGTTTACACGTTTGTTTGGTTAAGTAAATTAGATACACGGACATAGATGTAGATCAAACTTGAATTGACTGCCTCGAGTGTAGAGGAGTTAAACCGCTTGACTTCGAAAAGCCTAAATGCGCTGTTTTTGCTATAGTTTAGTAAAGATACCGTGTTTAGGGTTTGTATGGCAAGAAGTTGAATCCTTTTCGCTCCAAGCAGTTCCAAGTAATTAGCAAATGCTGGATTGTCCAGCTGCTAAATCTACAGTTTTTATGCTTTACTTTATGTGCCCCAATATTATATGTGCAACATTGTAATTTTGTTCCTCACTAGTAATTTGCATATGTTATGTTCATGAAACTCGTTCAGATTCATCTCAGATGCAACTCTGCATCCTTCCTCGGCCACCCTGAACGATTTTCATGAACGCAACATACGCAAGCGTAAGAAAACCACTTTTTTTTACCTGTTGGCGGTACCAAAGCTATTAATGCTGAAAAATTAGAACTAAAACTTGTCATTTTTCTGTAACTTGTTTTTGATTGACGGAACATGGCCTGGGCCAAATTTTCATTTTTCTCTGCAATTTTGCCCTGGAAAATCATTCACACTTAATTTTTATTAAGTGAATATTTTAATTTATTCAGCTGGTAAACATAAATGACTGCATACTTTTTGGACAGAACATTGAACAATAAAGGCTGATCTAACTCCAGAATTCGGTTAAAATTGTATATATTTATATATTACATTTTCTGTACATGTTTAGAATGGCGAGGTTACTTGCCTTTCCTAACTTGGCAAAGCACATCTGCACAATTCATACCATATTTTCAGTGTGTCTGGTGCTGTTGGGCTTTCAGTGGTTATGAAAATGTAGTACCTCACCATACTCAACATTTCGTTTAGCTGAAAAATACAAGGATGTTTCAAGTAACGCAAATAGTCGCTCCGCTTAGTTACTAAAAGGCGTCTGCGCTCTCTGTTCGCTCTTACATTTCATGATCAATCCTTTATTGGTGTACATGAAAATCACTTTATCTCACATAAAAACTTTTGGTGATTTTCATCTATGCTGAAAATGTTTTGGTCATACAATGTCAGTGAACTTCCGGCCAGATGGACTTAAGGGATTTATGCCAGCTGTTTTAAACGGGTGTATCGATTCCATTGAGCGTTGTATGTGACTTAATTGGTGAATCTGTTTGCCAATTTATCTTTGTAATCAGTCATTAACAATTGGAGCGAATCCATTGTACCAAATTTTCTCTTCATAACCCTGTTTGTTTGGGCATTGAACGCATCATAAAATTGCGTAATTATCAGTACTATGTTTGTTCTCAAACACCGCCACGGTCTATACAAACGATCCAGATGTATGTGTATAAAAACTTTTTCCGCTTAAAGGGTTGTTCAGTTTCTCGGGTCTCATCAAAAAGATTTCATTGTCACCATAGCACTATAAGAATATTTCCAAAATAAGGCATAAATCCTGCGGACCAAGGGTCAGTCTTAGCTCCAAGATAATTTCTTCTGTGTGGCGTATACTTTTCTCTTAAAGATTTGTTGTAAGACAAACATGCGATACACAGGAAAACTTGTCTTGACATTTGGCTGACCCCTGTTCCGCTTGAGAATTTTCTCATTCTGGCCTTAATGGTCACTTGAAGTGCTGTGACAGTCATAACGTATGTTACAAAGGACATGCTCTTACATCGTCATAATCATAAACACTCATTGGCATATTTGCGCCTTATCTTAAGAGTACTCTAAATCTTAAGTGTACTTTAATCATGATACAATCCATCTACTGATACTCGTTTGACCTCAGCTCATTGTAACAGTGAAAGTGGGTGAGGGGAGGGAGTGAATGTATATTATTGTTCCTTCATAACGTCTTGCGACAAACAGGCTGATCTTCGGATAATTGAAACCATTTTCTTCCTTGAATATAGCTCTTCTCCAGCAAATCTCGTTTCAGTTAGGTTAGAAGCACGTACAGATTCACCAAGATATTTGGTCAGGAGAATTAACAGTGTATAGATAATAAAAGTGCAAAAATTAAAAAGGAGGGGGGCGGGGAGGAAGGAGGAGTGATGAGCCTGTCTTGGGAGACGTTAAAAATGCAATGTACACTTATTGCGTCCCGTTTCAGAACGACTCAGAATTGATGGAAATATTTTAACTTGACAACAAAATTTAACCATCCGTAAATAACTAGTCTTTAATTTTTTATCTACCAGTAGCCTGACCTGAATTTGGTATTTTTTTTAAACATGCTATGTAATATGACATCTCCCTAAAGGGATTTATTACTTGTAAATAACATTATGAAATTGTATGCTTTTTGTTATATAGCTTGGTATGCTTTCGTTATATCTTGGATATGACAATTATATCTTGTTACCTTTCCTTAATAAATGCATGCGATTTTAGTGAATTAGCAACTGACGTGTTTCTTACGTGTCTGTATATGAAGAGACGGGGTGCAAGGTTGTCTTTAAAAACAAGTCATGGGCTTAGTCATTACAAGGCACACCACCGCTGACGCTGAAGACTAACTTTCATAGCGACGTTTACTGTGGTTGCAACTCTCATCCAGGATCTAGGAATCTTGTTGTGAAATGTCTTTGGAAAAGGTATTTCACTAGCATCTTTAATCAGTCCAGTCTTGTAAAATGGTTAGCTGGCTATAGGCAGTTAAAACTTGTCCATTGCTACTAGTAGCACCTGTAAAGCTAGCGGCACTAGTCTATACCTAATGAAACAAGTCATTCTCACTTGAGAGATGGAGGGCCGCCTCCTCTTTAGATATTACTACCTGGAAACTGAACAAGGCCTCTAAATTAACTAAACATAAAATATCGAAAGCTCAGAAAACTTTCATCTCAATTTACAATCTATGGAAAGAAATAGATAACCATATACATAAATATAATAGGGGCATTGGCCTTAGATATATTGGTCGATAACTGACTCATACTTACTTGGCACTGTAGTTGACATATGATGGGTAGGGAGAGCTGAAGATGAGAAATGCCCATAGACACATCAAGATGCAAACTCACATTAACAACTAACATACTCTCTTATACATATCATAAACATTACAAGGTATGACATTATGTAGCATTTACACCACCAGGTTCATATTTACATATAATGGTATCATTTCTTCAGCTTAGGCAATGATCGACACTTACGAGCCTTACCTGCGCTATTGCACAACTCTCAGCCAGGGTGTCGTTCACAAGGGCATGACCATCATTCGTGTTGCGTAAAGGCTTTTTGACACATGCCGCTCGCGTCGCGCTCTGGCCAGATGTGGAGCGAAAAGTGTGACGCTTATCTCTGCTGGTGTTTACGATCATGTAAATTTGATCCCAAATTATTTTTGATCACTTGAATGGGGGGGGAAGGGGGGGTGGCGGCTGCGGCGGCGGCGGCGGCGGCGGCGGCGGCGGCGGCGATCTCGACTTCATGATGTTAGACCTTTCATATTCTCTCCAGTTTTATTTTAACATGTATTATTTCCTTCCCTCTGGTGTAGACATGTCCTGGTCTTTAAAAGAAATTGTTTTTTAA
>JAWQUT010000208.1:8980-21979 GCA_033807755.1 Ellobium chinense
TACTCTCTCTTCCTTTCTATCTCCTCTTCACAACCTATCCACACATACACGTTCAATAATTCCACTTCCAAAACCTTTACCATACACATATCATAGGAATTCACCAGAAGATGTTTATAATGCTATTCTCTGATAGTTTAGTAAAATTTTGTGACACATAATTGCAAATGGTTTAATTTCTTCTTGCCTCATATTTTTCATGAAGGATATTAATTTGTACATACTGGGTTTAACGGTGGTTCTTTTCGGGAGAAGCTTATTTCTGTAAATGGCAAATCTGGGGCATTCCAGCAAAACATGGTATTCATCTTCAATAACATTACATATATCACAGGTTCTTCTTGAATATTCTAATTTTGGCATCTGCCACCTGCCAGAAAATGAATACTTAGTTTTATTTTACCGTTTGCTTTTACAAAGTAAAAAAGAAAAGTGAACACAATATTTTAATCTACCATGCCTGATAAAAATAACATTTTATTTTTTAAAAAAAGTGGGATAGGCTATGATGATTATTTTGTAGCCCTAAATATGGATTCGAGTTTCCGAATACGCCTGAATTCCATTTTCCTTTTTCTTAGTTTTAATAACACAAAATGTTAACCCAGATATTGCGACCTCTATTCAAAAATAGCGTATTTGCTTGATACGGGATAAAGCAAGCCAAAATACACAACCTGTCAATCCAAACTGGCAGTCAAGAGTTTCCGATCAAGGCCATTCCTTGGGGAGTGTCCAGTCAGTTATTCCAATAGCCAGCTGAACTGAAATGTTGCCAGTGCACTTTTACATAGAATGCTTGCTCTTGTCACACAAGCATTTAAGTAAACGAAAGCTGGTCAATACTCCACAGTATAAACGTATTTTCTGTTAACTGACTGAACAAGTTCTGTGGAGTGGTCCATCTCTTCTTCTTCATCTACTTTTTTTGCTTTTTTCAGAGCAATTCCTTGTCTAGAGTAAGTAAATTGACGTGGGCCTGTTTAAGTAAGTAGAAATGTTTGTTAAGATTGCGTTGTTTGGCTAAATTCCCCTCCTGGGAATTGCCTGTGTACGTTTCTCGAATAAAAAGAATGAGATCATCCCGCGAGTTAATTGGGCCCGCTGTTTGGTCGCTGCGTTGTCAGTCATTAACCCTGCTCACGTTCAATTGCGAGAACTCGCGAGAGCAGAATCCCTTGTGGAATTAGATCAGAGCGGACCTTGTTCAGACCGGCTACTCTCCTCTAATGAAAGGTGTCCTTCATCGGCAAGGGCGTAGAGAGAGGGTGCCCCTCTGGGGCAGCTAAAGAGGCAGGGGTGAGGTAAAAGCGACTGTCGGTTCCCTTCTTCATTGCCTTCCCATCATCAGAGAATGTTGCGCAAAGAATGATGCAGAATCAGCGAGGGTATAATACGTATTTTGGAGGATAGGGGGAAAAGGATAAAATAAGCGATATAGCAGGTATGGAGCTTACCGTACTATCGTTCATGTTGAAATAAAATCTCGTATTCCACATTTACTGGGGTTAGAGAAAACGTGTTAAATGCAGCGCTTTTAGTATCATGAAGAGAGATCTAAGTCCTTACAAAATCGACTGCGTTGAGCTACATATGAATTTCGATGCTATCATCGGAACCGCCGAAAATTCTGAACACTTTGATGCTAATCACAGCATTTGACACGATCTGCGGAATACAACGTATACGTGAACAGGAGCGATATGACAGCTTTCCTTAAACGTAAACGTTGACCTGGCAGCCTCCTCGTGAGTAAGGAGAAAGCACCGTAATATGACCTTGAGGCTGCATTGATCAACAGTGCCTGAACTCTGACGATGATCAGTGAAGGGAAAGACATCGCCAGACACATTACGCAAGTGTTATGGCTGTGGCTCGTTAACTTCTATAGTAGCCAGACTAACGTGTCCAAGAAGCCGGAGATAAAGAAAAAGAAAGTAGATATAGGTCATGAGAGTTAAGCCCTCCCCCAAACCTTTTGACGACATGATGCCATATGGTTTTAAAATGGGCGACAACGTGTTTTCTGTCCTTAGCTCATCATTGTTAATGTTCTCCACCTAAGGAAATTATTTTTAGGTCTGGAATGTTTTCGTAGAGAGAAACCGCTTTAGGGGACTCCAGATACCACAAAACAAAACAAAAAATCCAGTCTTAAGGACGTGACATAGTTAATATAGCTAAAATAGTTAAAGCTAAAAATGTAGTTAGGAGTTCAAATTTGACTATGTTGCTGTCCATTCCAATACCAATACTACGGTAAGACAGAAAGAACACATATAGGCCTAACTATGGTGCACAGTTATGCTGATGAAAACAACGCTATATTAGCCCCTTTCAGTGTTGTCTTTCTAATCTCATTCCTACTAAAAGCCTTTAGTGTGGCCTCTAGCACTCCTCGCCCCCCCCCCTTTATCTTTTCCTCTTTCCCTCAATGTTTTCTTTCTCCCTGTCATCCCCATTACGATCGTGTCTTGACCGAGTCACTCAGACGGCCCAAAATAGCATCTGGTCTAAAGCCATTCTGAGAACGCAAGGGTGACCAGTGGTCTGGACCAGGTTTGAGAGTTATCTTTAATTGACCATATCAGGCAAGCGGCCAAGTAAAATAGCGCTCTTAATTTCCCCACACACACACGCCCCCCACCCCCTACATTCTCTCTCTCTCTCTCTCTCACACACACACACACACACACACACACACACACACACACACACACACACACACACACACAAGCAAACACACACACACACACACAAATTCCCTCCAGTCTTAATACGAGCGTATGATTTGTAAATGAAAGAATATTACCGAGATAACCAGAGAAATTGGGGTAAACCGGGGACCAAGAAAAGCTTTTCAACTATTTTATATCATTCACCTTGATATATACTTACCACGGGTAAATCTAAGTAAAATACAGCCGCAAATTGCTTAAAGAGTCTCTTTTTTCTTTCTTTCAAAATGGCGTGTCTATGACCTAATTGACTAACAAATGTGGTACAGATCACTCCTGAGTATCATGACTGAATGGGTGTGAAACCTCAGGTACATATATCCATATTCAGGCGTTAGTTGTTCTTGTTTTTCAGTATATTGTAAGGACAGCTGATATCCAATGTCTGTCCAACAAATAGAGCTCAATAAAATTTTTAAAAAAAAAGAAACATGTGATTATTATGTATGTTGATGTCACTACGTTATGATTCAACTTATTACGCTGATTCCTTTTCTCTGTGAGGCCATTGAGCATACCATAAACTACAAAGCCCAGCCATAAACTAGATTTAATCAAAGGCATGTGGTTCATTACACAGCAAATCCCTGTGCCAAGCTCTGAATAAAGATTGTAATGGAATACCCCCTCCATGTACAGAGAAAACACGAAGAACAATTAATAGACAGAACTTCCCAGCGGAAATAGAGAAGAGCTAACATAACAACTCCTACTGCGACGATTTTATCACTTTAATGGATGGGTTTAAAATATAATATTCGCTGTTCTTTCTTTAACAGATGTACAAAAGACGCATTAAGTATGAAGAAGGATATTCGACTCTCCATTATGCATGTTATTTTATCATAAATTTAGACCGGATATAAATTCCATTTTGATATTTTACATGACTTCTTGCGCAATGATCTCTCTGCAACGACACGCCTCACCCCTCTCCCTTCCCCCCCCCTNCCTCCCCCCCTCAAGATCAGTACAATGAAAACAAGTTAAGTCTTTCTATTTGCGAAAAACTGGCTGAATGCTACAAAGGTGTTCCATTAGCAGCCAGTTCTGCTGTTTTGGTCAGAGAAAATGGCTTTGTAATTCTGATGAAAGTTGCTTTATAGAGATAAGGCGGAACGGCTTGTGCAAAGTACACTAGAACGCAATATCCTGTTAGGTTTGTGTGAGGATAAAGATCAAACGACTTCTTTTAAGTGAAATTTTTGTCCTCAGACATCCATCCATCCATCTATCCACCCAGCAGCCAGCTAATCAGCCAGCCAGTCAGATAGCCAGCCAGCCAGTCATCCATCCAACCAGTCAGCCAGCCAGCCAAACAGCCAGTCAGCCAGACAGACAGATATCCAACCAGCCAGTCAGTCCACCCATCCGCCAGCCATCCATCCAACAAGCCACCCATCCACCCAGCCATCCATCCATCCATCCCTTTGTACGCTCTTCTCCCCTTTCCTTCATATCCCAATCCCAGCTTATCTATAGGCTTACTGCCAAACTCTGTACTATCAGAGTCAGTGTTGCTACTAGCATTTAGCGCTCAGAGATACCCTGACCAACAATCGATATCAATGATGCCAAAGTGTTTTCTGGGGACCTTTTTGCCATGCCAACAACACCGGCCGGCCTGATGCTTTGTTTGGACTTGTAATGAGATGGGAATTGGGGGGAGGGGGTGAGTGGGGGGAGAGAGAGAGAGAGGAGAGGACGAGCGAGAGAAAGAGACGACGGTTGTCAGATCAAATGAAATAACAGCAAGGTGGGGAAGGGAAGAAGATGAAAGGTCCACTACAGTCCCCCCATACCGTCTACAGAGAGAAAGAAAGGCAGAGCCAAGATTGCATACAACGGTCAAGAAAAGTAACAATAGTGAAATATCGCATCAGCAACATAATATGGAATAACTGCACGTCACTGCGCTTGGCCTGGTCTTGCGATAAGAGTCCACTAACCTCCCTCTTTGTTAGCCCTACTCCAATCTTACACGTGCATCCAAACACCGAATAATTTTTTTGTTCTGTTTCATCGTCATGCAAGATCATAATTCTTAGCCTTGGACGTCTTGGGGTGGGGCTGGGGCGGGGGAAAACGATAATACATAATAATAATACATAGCATTTAATAGCGCTCATCCCTGTAGATACAGGCTCTGAGCGCTTTCCTTAGAGAAGTAAATAAGATTATATAATATTCAGCTCACACACCCAAGCATACTACACTCTGTACACATGTACTGCAATACAGATGGAAAAAAAATGGTTTCGCAGACTGTCATGGTCAAGATATTGTTTGAACAAATGTGTTTTGAGAAGTTTCTTAAAAGTACTTAGGACTATTTTCTTTACGAATATTTTTAGGCAGTTTATTCCAAACAAATGGTCCTGAGGACGTAAAAGCTCTTTCTCCAAATTTGCTCCCATTTACGCTTATAAAAGCGTATTTGGTGGCATGGAATGTAACATGTATATCTATAGCTTACCCTTTCAGAAAGCTGATACAGCCGATCCTGAAAACGACAGTTTCAGGAGACACGTGTCGTGTTTGAGATGATGTTTTCAGGGGCGGTGCCCGGTGGATGAAAGCTTCAGAGAGCGGTTATAACACAGAAAATCTGGGAAATGCCCCCTATGCTAAAGAGCACAGTTGTTGACTAGAGAGTGACATAATATCGCATACAAGAGTACGCCTCTGAACACACTGTGAACCTACACTGCACACTTACTAACCAGTGTCACAGGCACCATAAGCAATGAGTGCCTTCATGCTGCCCAATAAACTATACGCCCCTGCAAATCCCCTACGCGTATACACACATCCCTCTTTTGCTCTGCACTCGTTCAAACCCCATAACTTTAGAACCTCTCGCCAGATGACCAGACTAGATAGCGCAGAGTGGGAATGAAAGGGAAATGTATGGAACTTTTCTCATTTGAGAAGACATGTATGGAACTGCCTTCGTTTCAGAGAGACTATAGGAACCCATGTGCGCGAGTGATCTAATACAATATTTAATCCCGTGAGAGCGAAAACGGCAATAACTAGACCCTTATTAATAGCGAAAAACAGCTGTTCTGCTTTATATCGACAAGGGAACTTAGATCAGTTGCGCTATATGGTCTCCGCATATGAAACACACTCTCCAAGAAAACATAATTGAAGCTTCAGATAAGATCTAAAAGCGAAAAGGCACCACAGATCCATGCTGTATCTGGATTCGGAAATCAAGCTTTAAATAAATGTGGACTGGATTGATTGGACGGTATTATTGATTACAAGATAAAAAAATATGGTTTGGGTGTGACAATGTTATTGATTACAAGAAACTCAAAGAAGTTAGATAGATAGATAACGTTTGGACTCGCTTTATTAAACTCTGTCTGTCTGAGAAAGCTGGCAGGAATAAGATAGGCTGATAGACAGTGCTAAAATAGACTGTATGGCTAAAGTAATGCGGCCGTTTTAAACGAAAAAGAAACACTAGACGCAGATGTTTTAATCATAAACTTGCAGAGGATCAAAAGAAAAAACAAAACAAATGGTTGGACAGACTGAGTGGCAGTTAAAGTTGGCAGACGGCAAGCAAAGGCCGCCATCAAGCAGACAGAGAATGACAGACATAATATGCACAATTAAGTATGTTGGGATACAAACATACATCAGGACAGATGGTCAGAAAGAGTCAAAGAGGGAGAGAAAGAGCTAATGAAGGAGACAGCGAGGCGAAAGAGAGACCGAGAGAGAGAGAGAGAGAGAGAGAGAGAGAGAGAGAGAGAGAGAGAGAGAGACTCTACAGGCTGGAATCTGAGGGGGCAGATAGATGTACTTTGCATTTATGTTCTTAAGTATTCATAGTTTAAAGATCTGAAGATCAGCCAGTTAGACTAGATTTTGACTCCTATCCTCTATCTTCTTCATCGTATCGGAAAATTTCCCCACCTCGGTCTGACAGAATATGGCTCTAGTTATGGCCACAGGTGTCCAGTGTTTAATTGATCTAAAAACAATCAAGCTAGACTGGTTTTTAATTCCTACATTTTTGAGGTCTTAACCTACTTCATTATATCCAAAGTAAAATATATATATTTATGATCTTAGATACCAGAGTTTGACTGATCAGAAAACAAACAACCTGGGACAGTTTTGTAAATTTCTACATCATTTGAGGTCATAATCTACTTTATCAAAATATGGGAAAATGTCTCTATCTCGGTCAGGCGGAAATACTTTACATTTATGGTCTTAAGGTTCAATTGATCCGAACATAAACAAGCTGGATTATTGTTTTTGTGAACTCCTACGTTTGAGGTCATAATCTATTTCATTATGTCGAAAATTCCTCGTCCATTTATCAGGTCACAATAATTAGCGCTAATTAAACCTGGAATTTCCCAAAGAACAAAATGGCCGCGATTACCTTCGCATGACCCATACCCTGTGAAAGACTTTTAAAGATAAACTATTAGAGAAAAAAAGAGTACATGAAATAATGGAATTCATAGCGTTTTTCTTCTCACAGTCATCTTGGATCTGACCTAGTTGTAACACACTTCCGGGTCTCAGATTTTAATAGACTTTTTTTTTTTCTGTTGCTCACCACAGCTACGTGGACCTTAACACGTTGAGAAACCTTGTGTTAGAATTTTGTTTGGTGTGCGTTCGTCTATCTACCCGACTATTTCCAGGCCCGTTTGGTGAGATATGTAGCCTACCTGGAAGCTAACTCTGCATTTTTGGGGACAATTCATTTAAGTAAACATGTGAGTCTAAAAACATAGTATAATACTAACAACAACCCTACATAGACATCTATAGCAGTAATAGTGTAATACTAATAACAACCCTACATGGACATCTATAGCATTAATAGTATAATATTAACAGCAACCCTACATCGACATATTTAGCAGTAATATGAATATCTTTGCTGACAAAATCACTGGATGAACAGTCCTGGTGAGTGTTATAAATGGTATACTTCTACAGCTCAAAACTCCGATTTGTTAATAGCACATTTCTGCTATGTAGTGAACACCGCGTAACTGCAACTCCGTGGTTGCTAGCTTTATATACAAATGGAGCATTGTCTTGCGTGGCAGATATTGCGATTAACCCGGAATTTCAGATTAGCCGGATGGCAATCAAGCGGAATTTACTGTATCTCAAAAATTCATCTTAACCGGCTATATAAGTATTCATTTTGCCGAATGGAAAAGTGTCAAATTATCATCAGATGGTGATTATTTGTAATCCAAGAGCGGCTTCGATTACACTGTTGTAAAATTTTGCTAGAGGGCATCGTGTGATATTTGATAGTAAGCTTCTATAATAGATTATGGCAAAAAGCGGTGACACTATCACAGTACGTGCACAACAGTTGAAACCAGTCTTTCATATTCCTCAAATTACCTGTACAAGTTATTTAGTATACTGAAGTGTCAAAGGTATATCACGTATCATATTACACTGCAAAACCCGATATAGAAGAAATAAGGTCAGTCTGCACCACCCCTAATAAATAATCAAGTTTAATATGGTACGCTGCGTCTGTCATAGAGAAATAAACACGTTATATCACCCATGTATGTTCACGTAAAATGTCGTATATCACAAACAGATCAATTACAATTCCTAGTATCATTATGTCCAGAGGTATGGGCCGCTTGGGCTGGACAGTATGAGCAATATTATATGAGCTCAACAGTTTTAAAGATAAAGTGGTTTGATAAGGACTTTATGGTTTCTTCATGCTAATGAAATCACATTACACAATACCATTTCTTTATCGTTTTTTTTCAACTTCATTCTTGTGGAATATGGAATGTGTTTACACCCCATCCATGGAGATATAAGACAGTTAGTGAATATGTTCTTCCGACAAGCGACAGGGATGATGAAACACTTGAATAATTTCATTTCAATCGAACGCAACATTTCGGAACGCGCTTTTTTTTTCTTTGTCTTTTATTTACCGAAATTCCCGAGTGAAACAATCGTAATTTCATACCGAAAGAAAACTTTGCAGATCGCTAGTTTACTGTCCTTCCGAACATTATCGTAAGGAATATTGATCCAAAGATGCTTATTGTTTTAAATGTGAAAGAAATTTGTTGGTACTTGCGGCTGTGTCCGCGGTCATTGGAATACGGGCCTTGCCTTCCGGTGGTAATGATCGGATGGTGCAGCTTTAAGATTGACAAGCATTTTGAAGCTTCCACTTCAGTTATTGACTGGCTTAATGCTTAGGGCGAACGGCAAAAACTCAGCGCATAGAGGAAGGTAAGCAGGGGACAGAACATAGCGGACAAAATATCACCTCACTTTACAAGTGTTCTATCTCCATTTTGGTCTTTATCCTGCGACTCTCCGTAGTGGGTTTGGGTTAGATTAAGGATAAAACTTCGGTTAAAATCAAAGGTTAGGACTTCCAGAGAAACCTTTGATATAGCACACGAACTATACCAAGGTTATTTTTTTTCTTCTCTAACTCTGCCTATTGCAGTAACCAAGCCAATCATGGGAGAGAATCCCTATTATAGTATATATTGATATACTCGTAGAACATTTGTGCACTGAAGTGACGAATTAATGGCTGCTAATGAAAGCAGCAGCAGCAGTGATAACCACAGTAGGGGGGGCTAAATAGGATGAGATAAACCAGGGTGAACCCAATTACGTCATGAGGTGAACCATCCTGAATCTTTGTAACTGACTTAAGGTGGAGATTAACGACAAAAGCAGAATAGAACAACTGCATAATTGTAGAGTTTGTATTAATACAACGGATATGACCACACCAACAAGGCACTTGATAACCTTGAGAGAAAAAAGATGGGGAATTATGTACAAAGGAATACAACGAATCTGTTAGCTAGGCAGGATCGAAAAACCACTGCTGTACACATTCTCTCATGGCTTACATGGCCCAGCAGGATGGTGTCAAGAGATAGAGAATGGATCTGTTAGTGTCTCAGGTCCTGGATTTGAACCTACTAGTGGTGGATTTCCTCTTGTCTTGTCTCGTGGATATTAAAGTTTATCTTATCTTACCTTACCTTACCTTACTTTATCTGATCTTATCTCATCTCATCTCATCTCGTCTCATCTCATCTCATCTCATCTCATCTCATCTCATCTCATCTTATCTTATCTTATCTCATCTACTGGTGTTTCAAAGGCAGCCATGACTATTTTGTGGACAGCCTGGCAGGGGTCAAGCCTCGTCTCTTATATACCTCTGAATGTGCTGAATAGGGACCTTAAAATTTGACTCAGACAGAAACAGACGTTTAGGACAAACTTACTAGAGTTATTAAGATATTCAAACGAACAGAGGGACTGGATGCCGAAACGATTGACAGAGAACGATATAAAAAGGCCAAGCATTAGTTTTGCCAAAGGATGTGGTTTTTCTTACCATAGACGAAACGATGTGAAGGTTAGCTTGCTAGTTCTCGCAAAGTAAAAATCACTATAGACACGGATGACCCAAAAACAATTAATTTTTTTAAATTCATATAATAAAAGTTCAAGTGTAATGATATTGAAATATGATACATATTAGCCGTAGATGGATCCTGTCTGTTTTTGTTAAATATTTTAAATAAAATTACTAAAGTTATGTTGCTCTCTTTTCTTTTTCTTTCTTTCTTCCGTTCTTCCTTTCTTTCTGTCTTTCTTTCTCTCTTTCTCTCTCTCTCTCTCCGCGGCCACCCGAAATATATCTTCAAATCATGTTTACTGGCAATGCGCTGTGAAAGTGTCGCACTTTAACAAACAGCCTGAAAATGCCTCTTCAAAAAAAGGAAAAAAGCAGTAGATCCAGTCTAAAGCTACTGGATCCCAAACATCAGAAGAACCAGGAAGTAAGAAAGCTGGGTCAGCCAACGAAATCAATGCTTCAAATCGCGGCATCAATCAGACACTCTGTCTCTTCGATAGCTTGTGGGATTGGAGTGCAAATTTGTCAGTTACGGAAAAACGTCTTTCTCCAGGACCCTGTAAGAGAAGACCTCCCAAAAACGACCACTGCAACCACATTCGTATTCTCCAGAGGTGAACATGAGAGAAATAAATGACTAAAATCGACTGAATGTAATAAAAAAATGCTTGAGGGAAAAAAATGCAAGCCACGGAGGAACCAATTTCCAGTACTGGGGAGAAGAACATATGGTTAAAAATAATGCAAGTGGGGCCCGTGAGCGCTGTCATGGCCTCACGCAATATCCTGGATGAGCAGTCAAAGTAGTTCTTCAGGGACGCCTCAGCGGGGCGCACGCAACCTTGAAGCGTGCGGTTCCAGGACCGAAGCGATACCCTACATCACCCCCACATACTTGCTTCGGCCGCTCTTAGTGTCATCATCTGGAGATATGGGACCTCCTCATCTTGACCATCCCTCCCTTCTCCCCTCCCTCTTTCAAGTAGCAAGAATGGTGAGCATTGGTTCCGCTTTCAGTTTACAGTTTTATCTGCATTTGACAGGAGGGTGAAAATCTCATTTGATGGGAGGAGGGTAGGGGTGGGGAGGAGGGAGGAAAGGAGTTTTTATAAAGGGAAGGGGAGTGAAGGCTGAAAAGTGCGAGGCCAAAAAATGAAGTCGAGAGGATGGCTCAGTAGGATAACTGAGACTTGGTTCATTGTTGGGGGCGAATGAGAGCAAAACGGCACTGTCTGGACTATGTCATTAGCCTATATTCCTAGTGAATATTGCGACTTTATAGCTTTTGGACATTGCCTCTTACAGGGCTCATCAAGTAGGGTTTTTTTTCTTTTCTTTCCCTAACGAGGCCTCACTAAATGTGAAACCCCTAATTGAGCCCCTTCTCAGTCTGACCTAAAAGAATCGATTACGCGTGCAACGGGAAAGATAGTTAATATTCAGTATAAAAGAATCAAGACAGAAATTATAGTTGGCCTATGAAAAAGTGTATGAAGCAAAATAACTTAAATTTGTTTAAAGTTTGATGCACAGAGAAATTTTGGACTTATGGCTCCGACAGTACATTTGTCCTTTGGTCTTCTAAATGGTTGCGTCTTGAATTTCGGTGAGGCATCTACAATGGTTTGATAAGTATAAAATCTGTTTCGAAAACTGTTAATGTTGATTATTATTATTATTATTAACATTATTATTATTATTACCAATATTCCTTATGCTCTTAATCATAATACTGTAATATACCTAGAACACTTATCATCATATTTTTTTTCCGTTTGTCATTCTTCCCTCTATCCTTCAAAATTCCTTTTTCATCCCTTCCTTCCTTCCTTTCGTTTCTCTTTGTGTACACACCATTTATAATCTTATATTCACTCTTTACTTCTACATTCGCCATTATAAAAAAGCACATCTTGTACAAAATTGTAACTGCTGTAATTCATCATCTGCTTTTATCGCATTTTATTACATGTTATCAAATTACCTTTCACAATTTACAATTGCCCATCCTTAACACACGTTTCTGCTCTTGAACACACTCGCACTATCATAATTATTATTAGGTTTATGCTGATTCTAAAAAAGGGCAGCACAAAACACTCATTGTCCTCTTAAACGCGAGTGGAAATAAGAATAAAACTTGGATCCTTCTTGCCCTCTGAAGTGCGCTCGTTCTGTTGTCTATTAATGTCTATGACAACAGACTCTAAAAACACTTCACCCTAGACGCGGTGCTACCGGAAACCAGGCAGTTAGAAGAGGAAGTGCAGACGAACTCTCCGAGATGTCACTAGCACTGGGAGAGAAGAGTGAGGCAGACAGACAGACTGAGGGGTCAGCAGAAAAGATAAGACAGACAGATGGAGTAAATAGACAGGGAAGAGGCGCAGTTACATAGGATAGATAGATAAGGGTGAGATGAGGTCATAAAAGACAGACAACTGATGCTAGAAAGACAGAGAGGCAGACAGATAAGTATGAGACGTAGGTTATGCATGGGGACTAATTGTGGGGTTGGTTGGTCACTCACAGACAGACAGACAGACAGACAGACAGACAGACAGGCAGAAAGGCAAGCAAAAACAGGCAGGCTGGCAGGCAAGCAGGCAGGCAGGCAGGCAGGCAGAACCAGATAAATCAGGCCAGAGAGAGGGCCAAGAAATTAGGTAGGCAGACGTATATAGAGACAGGGAGGTAAGAAGCCACACATGCAGACGGTTCTTGGAAGAAGACATAAAGCGGCCAACAACCAGACAGACGGACAAACAGTCGAGTAAAGAAGTGACAGACAGACAGATGGACAAAATCCCACAGATTATATATATA
>JAWQUT010000208.1:22052-41710 GCA_033807755.1 Ellobium chinense
TATATATATATATAAAGTAGACAGGCTAAGAAGACAGGAAGGTAGACAAACCACGAAAAACAAAAAAGCGAAACAAAAAAAGTTAAATCTGATATGACATGAGCAAACCGGAATGGCGCATCACTTCAGGCCATAAATAAATCACTGTATTATAAATATTCTCATCATCTGTGGCTTTCGTCATATCTTTTCATCCTACGTCTTTCCGCTCGGATTTTCTAGAATCACAAGGATCATTTCAGGAGCATGAACGGAAACATGCATGAATGAAATTAAAGGATCTTGTGTATTTCATGGTGAGCAGGTCAGACTGTTATTTCGTGGTGCTCTCCCAACTGTGCATTGAGCAGGTCGAATTTTCAAAGCTGCAAAGAGTGCAGATATCTTTGGGTCTAGATGGCCAGGCGAGCAAATAGGAAAAATAGATCCAACACAAGGGATAGCAAATAAAACAAACTGATATGTTTGCAATGTGCCTGATGCTCAACCACTCAAGAAAATCTGGTTCTGACAATCAAAGATTACGTAAACGTATATAATATTGTTAACGTATAACGTCGTATTTCACATTGACGAAATACGTACATAATATTGTTAACGCATAGCGTCGTATTTCACATCAACGAAATATATGTATATAATATTGTAAACGCATAACGTCGTATTCCACATTAACGAAACACGTATATAATGTTGCTAACGCATAACGTCGTATTTCACATAAACGAAATATATGTATATAATATTGTAAACGCATAACGTCGTATTTCACATTGACGAAATACGTATATAATATTATTAACGCATAACGTCGTTTTTCACATTAACGAAATTCGGAGAAAAATGCAGTCTTTTATTGAGATGATAAGATCTAAGGCTTCATATTTTTCGTACGTGTTTCGATTTTTTTTTTCAGCTTATAAATGAATTTGAATACTGCCATGATGTCAGGACCGGCCAAAACTTTCCGAACAAAGATACAAAAGTCTACATTCGTTTTTTAACACTTTCATTGTTAAGCCATAGAGAGTGAACTATTAAGTTTTGGAATACAGAAGGGTAGACTACGCTAATACGGACAGAAAGAATGTGGAAAACATGAGTGTATAGAAAGAACTCGCCAACGTAAGTACACTTTATAAAGAAAGAAATGTAGGAAAAATGGTTTCTAACCACAAAAACTCTCGGGCAAACAAAGGGTACAGGCAGGCAGGCAGGCAGGCAGGCAGGCAGGCAGGCAGGCAAGCAGACAGACAGGCAGACACACAGACAGACAGAGACAGACAGATATACACAGACACACTGACAGGCACACAGACATACTTTGGATATTTTTCCTGCGGTTCATAACAGTGTCGAATGAAGACAACGGACTGTTCGCAGTTTGACTGTTAATAACAACGTTCATTCTAGACCCACAGACAGTGAAGGAATGGCCCAGAATAAAAATATAGGAGAAATAATTATCTTTACTTAAATTTTGGTAAAGTCGTACGAAGGTAATTCCACGAGGCACATGTTATCACGTTCAATCTAACTAAAATTGCATCATTTCTGCTATTTCATTTGTATCTTTCATATCTTGGCTCTACACAGAAAAAGTAATCTCGCTACTTGATAGGCATGTAATTGTCATTTAGTTTCATTTTCAAAGCAACTATTAGAGCAATGTTCCGTGGACTGACAAATAGGGGAGTTGGCTTCGATTGTCTGTGCGCATGCACCAGAGGCTTAATAGCCAATGGGCAATTTCAAGAAGGTTTTAACAGCCAATGAGCATGCACCAAATAGCTATAATAGCCAATTAGCATGCGCCAGAAAGCTTTAAGAGCCAATAAGCATGCGCTGGAGGGCTTTGATGTCAGTTGAACATAGTGTGCAGGAAGACGACAAGGGTATATCGTATATCTTTTAGGGTCGCTACAACTTGCGGATTAT
This sequence comes from Ellobium chinense, assembly GCA_033807755.1. Lineage (NCBI taxonomy): Eukaryota > Metazoa > Mollusca > Gastropoda > Ellobiida > Ellobiidae > Ellobium > Ellobium chinense. Next base: position 23,991 of record JAWQUT010000208.1, read on the forward strand.
TCCCAAAGGTCAGACGTTCAGTCCTCAACAAGCTGCCAAGGAGAACGTGATCCGCAGAGCGGGTGTCAGCTAAGAACTTCGTGAGCACATTGGGTCTCAGCTCTCCCCTCCCAGGAAATGAACGATACCTGCCCCTGGAGTAATGCCTGGCGCGTTCTTTATTTCTATCTGACGCTTACCAGTAATCGGAGTTTGGGTCTTATTGGGCTGGATCCCAAATCTGGAATCGGTGCAGCCAACGCAAGTGTCTTTTTAAAGTGCAGCCTAGAACATCGAACATCTGATACATTGGCCTTTTTGCTTTCTTTATTACGGGTGAGAGAGAGGAATATTAGCTCTAGATTAAAAGAGAAATATATTTCTGAATCAATACGTCCTGAGATCAATAAGTTTCATATTACCCAAGCCTCAAAACCTACAGTCCCCAGTCTCAAAATCTGTGTGCCCCAGACTCAAAACATACGGGCCCCAGCCTCAAAATCTATGGGTCCCCACCAGCCTCAAAACCCACGGGCTCCAGCCTCAAAACCTATGAACTCTCCCAAACACCTAAAGTGCAAGAAACTATCGCAAGAGACAGATTGAATTACTATATGCAACAATGTAAAGGAAATCACCATAAAGAGTATTCTTTGTTCGTATTCGGTTTGAACGTCCCTTTTCAGCACAGTTATGGTCATGAAAGGAAAGAAACTTAGAACTCCATCACGCCAAAGACATGGGGGCTCCTTTGTAACATTGTGAAAACTACTGAGGAAGAAACCCATCGCTAGGAGGTTTAGAATTCAGAATCTTTCGCATCAAGAGACAAGTGATTTTCACTTCGGCCACTCTGCCAGCCACCATCAGGGAGAGTCTGACCTCTGCAGAGCGTCGCGAAAGGACAGACCACCCCGAGAAGAAGCTAATGTTTCAACAGAAAAAAAAATGTGCGTTTGGACTGATCCTTTAAAAACCATTAAAACTCTAACATTATTTCAGGCTGAGCGAATGGCATGACCAGGGCATGGGTGAAATATTAAACGCCACAAAAACCAAACCAACCGCGCATGCAAAGGAGACCCGTGGGATCAAGAGGAAAATGTTTACAGTCTTTGTCTTTTGGTGCCCCCGGCGGTATTGTAAATAGCGAATCCATTTACAAAATTACCTACGAGCTCAAAATCGATGTAAGTCACAGGCGGTATTATGTCTCATCTTTTCCTCATCAATATTCAGATTTTATGGCTGAACGAAAAGAAACATAAAGAATGTATACATTTAGCTTAGAGCTAGACCTGATGATCTACTAGCAAATATAAATCAAGTTTCTGAGAAAAATACAGAAATAAGTATTGTGTATTTTTATTTGTGTTTTTCCTTTGAGCTAAGCATGGATTCCATCATGAAACATTTTTGGCGAAAACAACTAGAAGTTTGTCATACTTTGACATACACTAGGATTTATAGTGTCCATAAAGTAGATGACTTAGTCTTGCTTCGGGCTCTCTTTAAGGAGCCATTGCATATCATAAAACTTGGTAATACCTCCTTAAAATGAGAATCTGTGTCAAACCAATTAGAGGTTCAACGACTGTAAACTTCCAACCATACTCTATGTTTCGTTCTGTTCTGATTCTTTGTTCTGAATCTAGAGATTTACGTGAACAATTATGCCAGGGAAGATTTGCAAGTGCCCAAGCACACAGAACATACATGGGCAAACATTATAGATATGCCATCATCATCATCATCCCTTTCATTCTTGCGTTATCCATATATCCATATTTGGTCAGTATGTTATGACAGACATGTACTGAACGATTAACAAGGATGATTTTTCGCTATTTCGTAAGTATCATGAAGAACAATATAAATCCTACTTCTATAATCTCCTGCCCAAGGAAACTATTATATTTTTGACCACGGTCGTCTCTAATACCACAAAGATAACAGTCATATATATATCCAATCGTATATTCAAATCATAATAAAAACCCAGTAGATAACAGCCATATACATCCAAGCGTATATTCAAATCATAAGTAATGCCAAGAAGATACCAGTCCTATATATCCAAGCGTATCTTCAAATCATAATTAAAAGTCCAGCTGCAACAGAAATCTTCTAGAGTCAGACTGCTACGAGCCCCACGAAAAAAGCAATTCATCTTCTCGTGTGACGGCACTAATTATTTAATAGTCTGGTCTGCAAAATCAACAGCGGCGCCTCCACGGAGACGTAAGCTACACTTTCTATTGATTGTTATGAGGTCCCTCCGATCGTCCACCCTGCTCTACCCACGACTCTTGAAACAAATTTCAAAGCAGCGACACCACCACCACCACCTCCAACAACAACAGCAAACCAACAATAACAACAATAGCAATAACAACAACATCAACAACAGAACCCAATACTTTAATCTGACTGAATGTTACAGAAGCCTATTCTTTAATTTCTAATAGTGCAGTCGCGTTCGATAATATAACTTCATTTGGGTTGGCAGCAGTGACAATTACACCGTCTGTCTATTAGTAAAGTAAGCTCTCGAAATAAAAAAAAAAATTCCGCGACAGAAAAGACTAAAAGAAAAATATCTTGGAAGCGTTCGACCGGAAATCAACAACCCTCTCATCAGTATCATCTGACGACCACTAACTGTCTATGCATACAAAAAAATAGCCCTAAAGGAAAATACAAAAACCCGCATTAGTCGTCTCTTTTCCCAGTTCATTTCAAATCAGGGCGTGCCTCTTGAATAACTGAGATCTCTAGAATACCGAAACCTCATCATAAAAATTGCATCGCTATCCTATTATAGAAATGGAGGGATGATATTATAGGCATTTTCAACCTTCATTGGCACTCCAAGTATCGAACGTAATGAGTCTGTTTCGATTCTTGTACTCACCTAAATGGAAATCGAGTCACATGCCTGATACATTTCTGTACACAAGCACGTTTGGTACTGACGATCAGAAGGGAAGTTAAATTACTTTCGATACCATTCTGATATGCTACGTTTGTTTGGTCACTGGGGCGTCGCGAATGGGGCAAACTAGACCTCTTCCTTACCAAAGGCTGCATCAGTCTGTAGGCACGTCAAGTTTTTTGCAACTAGAGCGGAAGAGACAGAAAAGAATGTCCTGAGTTGCAAGTGGTACTCGCTATACCTATACTTTAACCTAATCCACTAGCACATATACCACCGTAGATTCTTGCCACATCTTGCCCCGACACAAGGCCGTTGATAAGACATTCCACTAACAAATTTGGAACCGTAGATGGTTGCCGCCATACTGCCGCGAGCTTTGGCTTCCGGTGATGGCAAAGTATGTCACACTTCTAACAAACTTCTAATACAGTAGGTGTGCACCCCTTCCTCACTGTGACTGGCGCGCACCAACCGAAGACGTACCCCGTATACCTCCTTTGCTAATGACCGCCCACAGAGTACGCGACGTTGCAGGGCCCAAAGAAACACTGCCCCGGCTCAAGGTAACATCTTTGGTCAGTGAAGAATACCAGATCACGCGTTCAAGTAGGGCGTACGTGTTTTTATTATTACTCAATTTTTATTCTTGATCACTTTTGTCAGCTGTTGCAGACAATCTAGTTGCTTTTCGACCCCTACCTTCAAAGGCATGAAGACGTTTAGTTAATGCCAGAAAAGGCTCTCGAAGTAAAAGGCATCGACATTATATGCCTGCATCAGAATTACCGAGTATCGAAAGTATCAAGACTAAAAAACGATCCCGCCCTTAGCTAAAATAGCCCTAATGCCGTACCCTCTTCCGACCTTCGTCTACATTTAAGAATTATTAATGATCGGTAGCTGCAAACCCATTCGATTAAGTCTCTGAGGATATTTTGTCATTTTCTAACAGTCTGTGGCGTTTTGCATCAATCGTGAATGAACCACCCAAGGCAATATTCGGTGCGGAAAAGCGGGTCTATAAATACTAAATAAGAGGAGGTTGGGTCACACTAGATCAGGACTGCCACGAAATGCACGTTAGAATTGCGCACTTTTGATACACTTACACACTTGGTATTATATCCTGAGCCTCTAATTTCAATCTGAAATTTTATTCACAAACTCGAAAATCATAGAGTTACATGGGGAATCCTCGTTAGTGTTTTTATTTGAGGGACTAATCCCAACCGAGATCTAGACCTTAGTACTCACTGTGAGGCTCTATTTTATCTTTCTCAGTCAGTAACATATTAGGAAAGCATTATATTGTATTACACATCTAGAATTTGTCTTTTCAAGACTGGAAGTCAGTTGTTCTGCCCATGTAAACTACCGCCCTTGGTTACTTCAGTCTCAACAGCGTGTGTGCAATTAGTTCCTTAATGCACTACCAAATGTATAAACTGAGTTACTTGTTTGCTAGGTGTAAACACGCTGCTCCTTATTTATAAAGCAAGCGTCCTTAGCTTTTTCATACCCTTCCATGCTACTGAGAGACATGGCACGATCAGTTCTTCCCCCTACCCCCCAAACAAATAGATCGTTTTTAATTTGTCAACTCTAGTGAAGCTCATTTCTGGCTTAACAGTTAAATAGTAGTGTGATTGCGTCATCAATTCTTGCATCCAGACGTTAAATATGCATAAGCCAATTAAAACTAGTGTAACAGACTATATCAACCAATCATATTCCTCTGACAAAGGAAAAAGGGAAAAAGGAAGTTAATGATTGCTGGAGATGTGGCGTGCGCTGCCTGGATGACCTTGCATGCATAATAAGTGAGAGTGGTCTATTGGCTTATGTGCAGCCTGAGGACCTTCATGTATGAAGAGCGTGACTATGGTTTAGACTGTTTTGCACGCTTTACAAACACTTTCATCGGTGAGTGGAGCACCAGTGATCTAGCCATTGGAAACATGCAGGACTGAAACAACACTCTTGCGCAAAAAATTTCATCTCTTGTCGCATAACAAGTACCTTTGTCCCCTAAGTGAACACACTTGACCTTCTGTCACGCAATGTCCCCATGAGAGGGAAACTCTATCACAGAGGACAATTCAACATTGCATTCGTCGCGCCAGACCGCATACTATCATAAGATAATCTACAAAAGCATTGGTGTGATGCAATAGTCCTGTATCCCATAATCAATTTAGATGTGGGTTAAATGGCTGTTGCATTACAGGAGAGATAGAGAAATAAAAACAAAACAATCAAAAACCTTGTGGGATCAGCAAAAATCCATAACATCAAGAATGAAAAAAAAAACGTCACTAATATGCTGTGCTTGAATAATAACAGACGGCATTCTCTCACACTTAAACAAATTGCCAAGAGATGCGGCAGATTTCCCTGGACATTAACGTAATCGTAGCCACAACCCTAGCGGTTGCACAATAACAAGTGTTAATTCGGGCGATACCAAGCCTCCATCAATGACAGCACTAAAGACTCTCGCTTATTTTGACTCCAATTTGAATTAGACCACCTTCTGTCTCATCTTTCAGGTAGCCATACGCTAACATTGCGTTAACTTTTTCTGGAAAATTGTGAAAGACGATAACGGCAGTGGCACGAGCAGAACGGTACGTATATTCAGCTCTGTGTATCCACTTTCTCTCACACATATAATTGTGCTCTCTCTCTCTCTCTCTCTCTCTCTCTCTCTCTCTCTCTCTCTCTCTCACACACACACACACACACACACACGTGTGTGTGTGTGTGTGCATTGTGTGTGTGTGCATTATCACCCTCAAGAGATCTTGACACTATTGCTCACTATGAATATTTTATGCGCATTGTTGTACGCACGATGGTTTCCGGCATCGACAGCTTTCTAATGTCGATATATTGTAACGCCGGAGTACGCGCTATTCAAAATCCTCACAACAGAGGACGCGACTAAATGAGTCCTGTATCGGCTTTTTCTATACCACAATGCTTTGTGAAAGCTTTCCAACTGTTGTGAAGTGCTGAATATTTAAAGGCAATTTCTTCCACATTTCAGACCTCTGTTCGCACTTGTTACATAACAGAACTAAAAAAAAAGTAACAAAACGGTGAGGAAAATTATATTCATTTTTTCTGGGCTATGTTTGTTTGGTCTCTGCAATTTAACAAAATAGGAAGCCACACCTCTTCTTTGTATTCTATAGGTCTTTGACACCTATTGTTTTTTCTTCTTTTGGCCCTATTAACATTTTGCGTTATTCTAAATATACCACTGTGATTTGGGGAAATTTCTTCCATGGAGGTTAAAGTACTTCTTTTGCCCGATCTTTTAATGGGAAGAAAAAGGGGGGTCAACGCCCAAAATTTTTTACAAATGTCTTTTGAAAAATATCACCTCAAATTCTGATTTGGCCCCCAAATTTTCATTTGGCTGGTTTTGACCGCGTGCGAATACATAGGTCTACACATTTTATTTTTTTATCTAGAAGGCTCAAATTGTACCTGAAACTTTAAATTTGGATGCTTTATTTAGATCACAGGTCAGTTTACACATTTCTACACCCTAACACTGGCTGGCAGGGCCCCAAAAAAGGGGGATTTTATAGATTAGCGGATTAATTGGGTTATACACAATCAGTGATTTGCCCTTCTATTAGGTGTCACAAACCTGTAGGCAGTCCGTAGCAAAGGGGACGTCATTTGGTTTAGTGTGTGGCCAGTCACAATAAAAAACCTACTAGAGGTTTGTTAGAAAGGTGCCGTATTTCGTATAAACTCGGAAGAAAAAGCTCGGCAGTATGGTGGCTACCACTCTTAGTGGAACACCTAATCAACGGTCCTGTGAGGATGCAGCAAGAATCAATGGTGCTCTGTATGTTAATGAGTAAGACAAAGATATAAGTATAGTAAACATCACTTGCAAGTCACTGCCTTGTTTACTGTCACTTCCGCATTAGTCGCAGCCATCTTGGCTTGCCTTGGAGACTGATACTTCCTTTGCTAAAGTGGGGCTGTGACTTCTCATTTTGTCAGATTGCAGGAACCAAGATAGCTTTTGGTGCCTTGCTGTCTCTGGTCGGCGAAATGGCACACTGCCTCAGCCGGCGTTAAAACAAGCCACTGCTACTATAGTCGCCCATGACCTGTAGACCTTGAGTCCAATACCCTCACTGTTCGGTCACGTTGTTCCACAGCACAAAGTTTCCTCCCGTTCCTCTATCTCTTTCCCGGAAAAGAAATGTGCACACCTCAGGCAAATTTTCCTAATAACTTCCTACATTTTACTGACACTAATGCCTGACATTAATATTGTCATAATCGTTAGTACACGAGCCTTGTTTCCATCAGCTGCATGCATCTTGCTTACTTACGAAGATTTGAACGCACATAACTATTATGGTCGATCACGTTTCCACATAAAACTTTGGAGACAGCCCAATCCCCTTCCCCCTTTCCTCACATACACATACCAATACAAATCTATCTGCAGTCAACTCCGCTTAATTGCAACTCCTCGAGAACGTAAACAAGTTGCCATTAAAGGATGTTACGATTATCGGGTGATTTCAAATTGAAATATAACATCTTGTTGGATAAAAATTGTTCCTATTAAGTGGAAGGTGAGATTAACTGGATTCTGATTAAGTGGAGTCTACTGTATTTCACTCGCATACCAATCCTTGAGTTCACCGACACCAAAGCCTTACCTTCAAATTACTGTAATTATTATTGTCAACATTTCGCTTCTTTTAACTCCACGCACGTTTCTTACGCACGCAGATAAAGTACTCGCAAAAAATTCGATATGTAGATATCTTTTTTCACACCTCCTAATAAATGTACTCACACCAAAAATCGGGTCAGCTCCTATATTATTATCTACACAATCCTGACTGAGCTTCTTTCACCTCTCTTTGTCTTTTAAACCCTCTGGCATTCGCTCGGTACTGAGAACAAAAAAGCATGATTCGTCGATACTGGACTTTGCCAAAGAACAGGTGCAGCCAAATTGTTCATTATTATGCGTGCAACGTCATCAGAGTTTCGCAAGCCACAACTCCTACAATCATTACTTCCGCTTTCTGTTCTTCCGTTGTCAGAGGAATACAACTAGCTTTTACCGGCTGATGCATCTTTTACGTTAGGAAGCTAGATTTGGTGACGCCTTCGCGCTGTTAAATGTTAAAAACATTTATATTTCTCTTAAACCTGAAGAGAACTTTGTTATAGTTTGACTAATAAAGAAATATCAGTGGGGTTTTCGTTTGACTGTGGTATGAAATAGACTACAGTCGTAAGTGGTTTGGCGTATGTCTCAACTACATATTGTGGCGACTGGGTTTCAAGGACCGCTGTTTATATCGAACCGGTGCCAAATCGAAGACGAAAGAAAGCCAAACCTTGTCCCATAAGGGCCTACTGGGGTCAGGCTTTTAAATATGACAAGATATTTAGTACGAATATTGTCCATGCACTGGACAGACGTGCTCATAACAATTATCATACGCCTTTCTACATATAACACAGAAACATAATATAAAATGATTGCTGAATGGAAACATGGATCGTTCTTTATTTTGTGTTCATCGGACAATTATGGAAGAACCCCGATCATCTGAAATACCAATTTGAGAGAAGTTTACGCACTTTCTGTACAGAGAATTAGTCCATTTTGACCTTACATTTCAGCCGAAAAAAGAACCAAACAGCCAGTTCGTATGTTAGGAGCCAATGGTTTGTTTGTTTTTTTTTAAAGAGCCAAACACCTGGTCGTTGGCTCAGAAAAAGCCAAGTCTGGCAACCCTGTTTCCTGTTCTTTTTTGCCCTCCATCGCGACCACTGACATACCCTGATCTGCCGCATCCGGTGCAGGAGCCACACCTCTAAAATCAACTCACTGTTGTACCAGTCGTACGTAATGGTGTGTGACAACCTCTCTAATCGTCATGACACAGAACTTTGTGTTGGCCTTTGTTGACGTGCATTGTGTTGTAGATACATGTAAAATGTTCACCTCCATTATTCAGCACAATATTCAATTGATCAGATGTTCTTTGTCTCCCTTTAAGTCCCATTTGTGGAAAGCTGACCAGTTTTGAGCTAAACATGAAGCCCACTTAGAAATTTTGTATTTAATGTGTGCTTTAAGAGCTTGATTCTTTCTCCGGTGTCGTCTATTACAGTCACTGCTACGTGCTAATAGCTGCGGTTTGAGAGTATAAAACCCCTCTCGATTATAGCATTTTGCGAATCCGGGAAATACTTGCTAGTATATTATGGTGTAGAATAGATCAATGGTAAATGTCACGCATTTAGATTTCTTGTATGGCAGTTAAAAATATATACGCTTAAACACACCTACATGAAGTACTGGTAGATCAGGACAGATAGTCATTACAGGTGCATCTTGGGAGTTACAATTTCTTTGTACGGCCTAAAGATATAATTATAAATGGTTTTACTATTCCAGGTCAAAAAGTCAATGTTGGTGAAACGAAGAGCTATACACGTCTTGTATAGTCTGGATAATATTCATGGATTTACCCCGATTGGCTACGTCCAGATGAAAAAGTCAAATTAAGGTGAAACCTGGAGATAAACACTTCTCGTATGGTCGCCAAAAATGCACATTGGTGTACAAACTGGCAATAATATCAAGGTAAAAAAGTCGCGTTAGCTGAAATGTGACAGTATGGTCGCCAATGCAATAAACGGAATTAAATATTGGCTAAGTCAAAAAGTCAATTTAGATGAAATGTGGAGGTCAAAAAATCAATTTAGATGAAATGGGGAGGTCAAAAAGTCTATTTATGTGAAACGTGTCACTAAACACTACTTGTATGATCTTCATTCTCAACGATAAGACGTTTCGCTAGAGAATATCTACACCAAGGCTTCATCGTGACCATCAATATTTACTGGGTGGCGAAAAAAAAAAAAGTAAGACGTAACGTTTCCTGTGCTTGTCTTCGGTTGATGAAACGTCGTGCCTGGAGCCGGCGTATGGGAATGACACGTTTTTCAATAATTTGCTTATGCCTTGTCCAGTCGTCCGGAATCCATACTTCGACGGGCCAGGATAGATGATTGGGCGGGTGTTTAAGTAGATGCATGGGTGGGGTGCTTGGAAAAGATGGTGGTTTAGAACTGGTGTATTAGGTTGATGCTTAGGGGAGTGACTAGGTTGGCAGTTAGGATGATGCTTGGGTAGGTTGATGCTTGGGTATATGCATGGGTGGATGGATGGGAATTTGCTTCGACGGGTGACAGGGTGGGTGCTTAAGTGAATGTTTGGGGAGGTGCTGGTGGATGCTTACGGGGGTGGGGGTGGGGTGGGGGGAGATTTAAGTGCGGGCGGTTCAGTGGGTTTCTTGGGTAGGTACTTGGAGGGTGAGTGTTTGATTGAACGTTTGGATGGTGCTGGTGGATGTTTGGGAGAATGTTTGCGTTGGAGGTTTGGGTACAGATGCCTCAATAAGTTCCTTGGGTAGGTACTTGGATGAGTGAGTGCTTGATTGGGTGGGTGCTTGCTCGGGTGAGAGCAAGGGTGAGTGCTAGGTTTGTGTATGGATGAGTGGTCCGTTAGCTGTTTCCCAAATAACTGGTCTGCACTGGACAATGGTCTGATAGTTTCAGCAGCTGAATATCCTAAGCTAGCTGACTTTTAGCATTGATGGTGGTGGTGTTAGGATCAGTAAATCGTTCATTGAAAAAGCAAGCAATTTCTATATCGGTGTTGAAACAGCTGCTGGTGATAATAACAGTGGAACTTATGTTAAAGGAGACATGGAGTAATAATATTTCTGATATTCTCTCGAATTCATACCGAAGTATAGCTGGATTTCACTGTATCGCACTATGTATTATCGCACATCTCGCTCATTTACTTTGGTTTTTTTTTTAAAACGAAAACAGGCTTTTGAAGCACAGTGTAGGTCCAGAAATAAACAGCGTCCTTAATCGCACCCTCAGCGCAAACGCAATTTTTGCACGCCCCCGCAGGTTTGCGATTAAGGGAAGTGATTGTAGCTGCAAATATAACTTTTCGGGGCGAAACAACATTACTATAATGCACCTTTACATCTACAAAATGCGGATTAAACGACTGTAGGACCACAAAGACAAAGTATTTGGCAGGCACCATGCACCGTACAATCGACTTCTCTTGGTCGCACTTCCACTGGGATATGAGTAAAAACGAGTTTGGATTATCCGGTGACAATGGCACAGAAACTGAAGTATTCCTTCGCCTCAAAATTGTTGCGATTATGTGAAAGCTGTCATCAAGCGGATTGTCACTAAACGACGTCGACTGTAGTTTTTTTTGGACACCAAGTGGTGGAACATCGTTGCAAGTGTGCTGAATACGATTTAAATGAATGGGAAGAGAACACGCCATGTGGCAGCGAGCACTGTTCCACTCAATAATTGTAATTAATTTTTCCCTGGCCTGGGGCTACACGACTGCTACTCTCCTTTTTGTTGTAGAGGGACAGCCCGGCCGTTTCCGACATAGCATGTCAGACGCAGATTCCGCTATCCAGAGAGTGGCTAAACAAACACGAAGACAGGCGACTATCGCTGACACACAATAGAAACAGGGTTTTTTTGCCACAACGCAATGATTCCATCAGTATAATGAGAATCCGGAAAGATAACTTCTGTTCCAGTGATTTCGATTAATATGTTAGTTTTGTTGAAAATAACAGTGATGATAATAATAATGGTACGGTTTATAGATCTCTTATCATTACTCCGACAGGCTTGATCGTTTTGGGTCTTTCTCAACTCCCTGGAAAACATTCAATGCCGCTGACATTTACAGACCCTATTAATTTCCACTCTGACGTTATCTCCCACTGCCTGTAGACAGATGCCCATTATACAGACGAGTGGATTGAGGGAGATGTCGATGAAATGCTTTCCTAAGGCACTTACGACATAATCGTGGTTGGAATCGAACCTACGACATTTAGATGTTGAGTCCAACACCCTAATTGTTCGGCCACTCTGTTCCATTGGTTTTTACAAGGTAGGAGCTTGAATACGAAATATCAGCATACAAACCCGTTGATCTAATTTGTTTAACAACCATGCCCGGTTGTAAACAAACTAATCAACAGCGAGTTAAAGACCCCGTTTTATCACTACTTTAGCATAATTTCAGCCTTGTTCAAGCTACCTATGTAGATGGCTAATTTAGTCGTCATCTGATCCTATTATTTTTACCTCGGTGTTAAAAGCCTTTGTAGGGTATTTAGATAAATAGCGCCATCAGGAAGGAAAGATAAATCGAAAAAGCTATAACACGATCATTAAGAACGTGAAATCAATGCAATTCCGGCAAACAAGCATGCTATTAATATTAATCATTCTTGAATCGTAAATGTCAGAGTTGTGAGAAATGACAAGTTGCAAAAATATATCAAATGGGACAATTACATTGCGAAAATGCCACATTTTTTGTAGATGTAGCAACATGCAATCCAATTCATGGTAATTTTGCAAAAATAATTGATAATTTTGCAAAAATAATTGCAAACTGTAGAATGCAAATTATCCTTCTTATATGCTAAATTAGTACTCTCTGCCAGGCATTGTTCCCCATAATGTTTGTTTCTTTCTTTTTTTTTTCTCCAAACACACGAAATGGCAGTCATCATAACCGAACACAAGGATTATTTGCAATAATTTGCAGAGCTGCATTCTTGCTGGATTGGAAACTTATAGCCTTATAAAGTCGACGAGGAAGATCCAGCAAAGCACGTCTTTTAACGAACATATGTTAATGTTACGGATTTCATTTATAAAATGTCAATAGTCTGCACGTGCATATTGTTCCATGTTTACAGGTATTATGAATGAGATGTATAACACTGTACGGCATAGTAAAACAATCTCGCTATTGTTTATTCAGGACGTTCATTGAGAAAGTTAAAACGCAGACTTCTTATCCGTTCGTGGATTTAAAATGATGGATCTCCGTTGTTGTGATATTTGTTTGTCTTTTTCATTTGAAATGGAAAAAGAAAAGCACTTATAACGTCAATTTTAATGTAATACCATATCAAATAAAAACTAGTAATACATCATATCAGATCAATAATAATTCTAATACCATCTCAAATCAGTATCTGTTTTATAACATATGAAATTAATATCAATTTTATATCGTATCAAATTAATGTCAATTTTATACCATATCAAAGTAACATAAAGTTTATATCATATCAAATCATTATCTTTTTACACCATATCAAATTAATGTCAATGTTAGGTCACATAAAGTAATATCAATTTTATGTCACTTCAAATGAATGTCAATTTTATACCATTTCAGATTATTATCAAGTTTATACCATACATAATAAAATATATTTTATACCACATCAGATAAATAACACTTTTATATAGCAGTTAAGAGGGCAGTAACCGCAGATGATAGAGGGAAGAGTCAGTGATATGCTTGTCACGGCAATTGGGGGCGTCACCGCTCGGCCACTATCATTCCGGTATGTGTTAATGGCCCCCATCAAATTGATCTGGTAGAAATTTCTGTCATTAAGCCTCAAAAGATTATATACATTTCAGTGCTGCCCTCGACCATCGCAGACACAGATGGCGAAATCGATTTCTCTAGCCCGCCAACGATACCTTGATCCATATACATAAATGATTCATTGAGAAAGTCATGACAAAAGTAAAAAGAGAGTTGGTAGAAAGTCATTTAAAAAAAAGGAACTTTATGAAGGTCTTTATTACGTTGGTGTGGTACCTCCCATGACTCTGAGTACCATTAACAAGGGACACCATTTCTGGAAAGCATAATTATGTCCCTTTTTCTCGTCCAAGGGGGCCTGCGTAATGGATCATTTATGAAAAGGAAACATTGACTAAAATTAAAAAGACTTCCTGAAAAATTTATTTCCGACCTGAAACGCGGTTCCTTACTTGTTATACACTTTTGCTTTAATCCAGCAGCCTTCATTTTAAGAGTAAACTCAGGTGATAACAACGAAAATGTATATGTGTCCTCTACGATATAAAATGACATAACTGAATAAGATTTCCTACGAGAGAAGTAGCTGGTGGAAAGGGAGGTAATTTATTGTTGGAAAGGAACTCTGTAGTCGGAAGTAACCCATCATGTTGCGAAACTCGGAAAAATACTTCTGAAAATTCATTTAGTAAGACTAAGAGGTAAGAATACCAAATCGAAACAACATTACTACATTCCAAAAAGTTTACTGAACCTTCCAAAATTTCCAGGCTACTTGAAGTTTCTTCTATCTGCATAATTTTGACTGTGTGGTTAATCCAGCACTTGTATAGGGCCACAGCATTTGTTCCTCTCAGAACAGTAGCTTACTATGAGGAACTTTTAAGACACAATCTGTTATCCAGAATTTGGTTAAAAGGGAAGTAACTACGTGTTCGGAAACAAAGGTTAACTTTAAGGAATATCTCTTGCTGTGAAATGTCTTGCGGACCGGGTTTTCTCACGTCGGGAACGTCTGAATGATGAATATCTTTCAAGTCTTAAAAGCATTCCAATAAAAACCTATTGTTGTAGTGCTATTACTCATCGGGTGTAAAATAGCAGTGGTATTTTATTCATTTCAAAAGGCTGTGAAAATTACTTGATGATGTGAACGGATGCATTACAATAATAAAAGAATATGAACAGCTGAAGTGACACAAGTGTTAGTTCCCTTTCTGGCAGAGAGGTGGAGAGGGTGGTTATTTTTTGTTACATAGATGCGTTTGATCGAATGGGGTGTTGTGAAAGTTGTAGCTGTTAACATAGATGAGTGAGAGACAAAGTGTGTGAGATAGTGAGAGAGAAAGTTTGTGGGAGAGAGAGACAGAAATAGTGAGACTGAGAGAGAAAGAGAAAGAGACCGAGATGTCAATGATTAAATGTAAAAGATAGTTATACATAAACTATATGGGTTTTTGTTTTTTTATTTATTTTTTTGTATTGATGTGGGGTTATATTGTATATGGTTGGCTTTCGCCTAAATAAATAAACTTTATAACTGTATAATAATATGAAGTCACGTTAGCAGGCGCTGAATAAAGATTAAATTTACCAAACTTAACAAATGTTAAAATTACTATCATTACCAGTACCGGTATAATTAATTATATGTGCCAAATAAGGACTTCGTATTCACAATAGTGTCAAGATAACACAAAACATTTGAAGTGCAGAAATTTGACACTCTTACTCGACCAGCATAAGATCCAGGATCACTGTGTCCATCTAAAACAAGTTCACAGAGGTCATGAATTATTTTCAAAAACGGTTCAAAAGACCATTGTCGACCATAGTCCAGACCCCAGCAAAAACTGTCCTCCCTCTGTTCCACCACTCTTGTAAATGGCCGCGGTGATCAACAATTGCGGCCACCGCATAATTTGATAATGCAAATGCTGGGCTAAAATTCTCATCATATTCTGTCGGTTTCGCTTTTGCTTTTTCTACAGGCTTTAATCTTAACAGTTTGACATCAAGCCAGAAAGGCCACTTTTTTCATAGTGTGTTGGGAAGCATACTCGTGTTGCTCGAAAAAATAATTATCTTCACACATTGTCTGAAAGGCAATTTTCGGTGGTGCATAAAATCGGCCGGATTCATATTTTGACACCACACCAGAAAAGCCACTATGCACTTGGAAGCATCCCTATGTTACTGTAAAACAATTATCTTAAAGCTTTATCCGTTGGTGCAAGAAAACGGCAAGATTAATATTTTGACATCACACCAGAAAAACCACTAAATTGTTGGCATCACTCCTGTGTAACCGTAAAACAATTATTTTAATGTTTCGGTTGCTAGTGCAAGAAATGGCAAAATTGATATTTTAACATCACACCAGAAAAGCCACTAAATAACTGGAAGCATCTTCGTGTTACTGCAAAATAAATATCTTGACGCTTTTTCTGAAAGGCGGCTTCCGCTGGGGGGCAAGTTTCCGGCAAGATCTTTCAGACACATGCATACAGAGTTGTACTAGGTGACTGAGCTCCTCGATAGAAGGAAACAGCCAGTTTCAGATGGGAGAGAACGCTAAAAAAAAAACTAACAGCAAACACGACAAAAAGAATCAAATTACGGAAAGTCCACTAAAGTGCATCGCTGCATCTCTTGATTCACAATGGAAGGGGTGGCAGGGGGATGGAGAGGTTGGAGGGATGGAAAGGGTGGAATGGGAGATTCTACTCTGTCGAACTAGGTCTGTATATCATGACCACCTGTGCATATCGACTACCTGTGTATCTCGACCACCTGTGTATCTCGACCACCTGTTTATCATAACCATCTTCCATACCAAACAGGTTTCGGAGACGATTGTTCATATTTTCTATATATTTGACCCCCCTCACCCCCTTCCCCCCATGCTCGCCAAAGGGACCATCAAGTTTCACATAGCTTAAGGCTCTGAAGGAGTTTCCATGAGTCATATTATTATGGTCGCCGAACCGCAAGAGTGGGCAATCCCACAATTTTGCGATTTTGGCAGTAAGATTCTATAAATAGATATTGACTCAATGTTGCTATAAATATCGGTTAAAATTGCTATTTTTAGCCTGTGGAGACTTCTAACCAACTTTTCTCTTTTCAAAGTCTTTATAACTTAATGGCAACATAAACTTCATCCCTCAATTTCTCGAAACACAGCAAATGTGGGATGATCCACACTTGCTCTACAGCAACCATTTATATCTTAAGACCGCAAGGGGCCTCCATACAATATGTTAGAGCCTCACTGTGTTCAAACCCAGCCAAAGCCGGCACTGGGTGCACGACGTCATAACACAGGCGCTATGTAACGGCTCCTGTCTCACTGCCGTTTACTGGAACTACATGCATGTCACGCAACTCACGCTGAGCTGATTACGACAGACGTTACATGTCAGGGCCAATCTAATCAACATGGAACTCCAGCATTAAGGCCGTGAGTACAGCACCAAGGGTTCTGTACTGAAATACCGTATGTTCACAATTTTAAATGTTTAAGAAAATAAAATGCAAATTTTAAAAAAAATGAAAGAAAAATACGTTCTGCATTAATCCTCTGGAGAAGCCTGGCCGAATGATTATGATGCTCGAATCAAGATCTAATGGTCATGGGTTCGAATTCTGTAAGTGCCTTGGGAAAGCATCTCATTCAATTTTCTCAGTTATACATCTGTAAAATGGATACCAGGCTGTAGGCAGGGAAAGATATTGTCAAATTCCTAGTCATCAGTGCCTATAAAATGGCAGCGGCACTGTATGCTCCCCGGGGAGTTGAGATAATCTAGAGTAATCAGGCCTGCTGGTATAATAATAGTGTAAGTAGGCACTAGCTTGGATAAGAGATTTATAGCTGCATTATTATTGGTAGTAGTAGTAGTAGTAGTTTGGTTTTAATAAACACCAATATCTACCTTAATTAAAACCAGCAACAGCACCCA
Organism: Ellobium chinense; assembly: GCA_033807755.1. Lineage (NCBI taxonomy): Eukaryota > Metazoa > Mollusca > Gastropoda > Ellobiida > Ellobiidae > Ellobium > Ellobium chinense. The sequence goes on from JAWQUT010000208.1 coordinate 41,365, forward strand.
TCCTTCCAATGGGATGCCTTTGATTATCATTACTGAATAGCAGATTTCTTATTTGGAGTATGCTGAGAGGAGACAATTAAGCGAGGGACATCGATACAAAATGTGTGTCATCAAAATGCGCCATGTGTCGAAGCTTTAAGTCCGAACTAACATCATTTTTCTGACCTGGCAAAACGGTCTTTTAATCAAAGCAGAGAAAAAAATCAACTTCTGCGCATATTCTGCCTGTGATCTGAAAGACCAGTGCTAATCTCTATCACTTTTCATGAATAAAAACAAAATTGCAGAATGCTGCCTACGCACGAAGGACCAAAATCCATGTTTGTCACGCATCAAACTCCCCCCC
>JAWQUT010000208.1:41750-54704 GCA_033807755.1 Ellobium chinense
AAACCTCCGCAAAGCGACCCTGTGATAATTTTTCAACTATTGTGGCATTTTTCTTGTATACTAGTAGTGTTTGAGTTTCTTTCCTTATTTCGTTCTTTCTCTTTTATTTTTTACTGTCTCACTCCATCGCTTCTGTTTCGCATTGTAATCCTCTAGAAACAAAGACCTATCCACGTACTCAACAGAAAACTTTGAACGAAGGAGCCACGGGAGATTATCACCTTCAAAAATAGTCGTAGCCTTCAACACTGTTCCTTCCTGTTGGTAGGATAATCATTAGACATAGTCCAGTTAATTCACAGTTGAGCCCGGATCGATTCCACTGAAGAAGCATTTATTTTATTATTTTCTTCAGTTCACGAGATTGGGAAACCAGATACCTGGCTACTGGCAGTAAAAGCTTTTGAATGAATTGTTTGTGATTAACTTCTGAATATCGTGACAGCGGGCCTGAATGCTCCCCACGTGGTTGAACAGCTTAATAATGTCTGGTCTGTTGAGGGTAATACTAAGGTAAAACTACCTGAGCAGGCCTTGGCCTGGACACTGAACTAACAAACCTTATCATTATCATCAAGAGACCCGGATGAAACTGGATTAAGTTTGTTTATTTTCAGGTCGGATTTCTGCTGTATATAGCAGAGGCAAGCAGGCATGCGCCCTAAGGCATTTCCTGGGATTATGGTTACATTTTTAGCATATAACGAAACAGTTGCGTGTATTATGATCGTAACACCAGGAATTTCCATATATACGCATCCCTAACTCTGCCATGGTGGTCTGATACGGACTATTAAAATAAAACATCTCAAATGATTTTACTTTTTAAAAAAAGCCGTCATAAACCATACAGCAATAAATGATCGCAGAAAAGCACACAACAGAAAAAAAAACAGAGAGAGAGAGATAGAGGGAAAGAGAGAGAGAGAGAGAGAGAGAAAGAGAAAGAAGAGAGAGAAGAGGCGGGCAATGAATTAAAGGAAAACCAGAACAGACAATACAAAATTCCAGAGAGAAACACTAGAATAAACAGACAGTGAGACAGAACGCAAGGGAAATCCATCCTTTGATCTACCTCGTTCTATAGCTTTTACATGTAAATTTAAACGATAATAATGAAAACGAAATCTACCTCCTAAGAATACGCTAACTAAACTCTTTATTCAGTTCTATACCCAAGTGGTTAGGAAACTCTCTTACCCGCAGAGCGAGGCAACAGACGATCGGACAAAGATACCCCTGTCCCTTTATCAAATGTTTCGGCCCTTTGACTTCTTGACATTCTAAAAGGGCTTGGCCACACTTGGGTCATGACTCCTAGATGTCCCTCTGCTGTTTTTATTTTTTTTCTTGCCTCAGGAGGGATGATAATGGGAAAAACATCTCTTTTCTAAGAATAAGCTAACTATACTCCTTATGCAGTTCGACATCCAGTATCTAGCACCCCCGATTAGAACGAATAACGAGGTCCACATGTTAGCACCCATACGAATATACCCGCTCATTAATTAACCTGCCCGTAGGAATCCCAAGCACATAAATAGATCCGCTTTGTCGCCTACAGGCGAAGCACCCCGTCACCCTTCCCTCCTTTTTAAAAAAAGTTTTTATGATCCAACAACGCCCTTCTACTGGATACATAGACCAGTTTCTATTTTTTTTTTCACACGCTAACGCCTTGTCCTGCGGTCTGGCACTACAAAATGACCCGTTATGGAGCGGATCTGTTAATAACGTGCTGTATCGATTCTGCGTATCGAAACTGTTGATACTCAATTAGCAGTTTTTATTTCGGTATCAAATCTCAGGGAGTTTCGATAAGATCTCAGTCCTACGCATGTTAGTAGTGATAATTTGTAATTGTATGTCCCAGACTGCATATCCCTCCAGCGGTATCGAAAGATATCTTAAAGAGACAGCGGGTATCGAAAGGGATCAACATAACAACCCTGTTCTGAATATCTCTGAATCAAATAGAATCGACACTTGTGATCTTAAGAGCATATAGTGAGTATCACGATACCTAGAAAGAATGAGGTATCGGTTCAAAACTATGATCGTCGAACGTCTCAGAAAAACAGATTCCAATCCTCATTATAATTATACCTTGCTATCGCAACTTGCCACATTGGTCGGTCACACCAAGCCACGACGTTGACTGATGAAGATGAAAAACCTGGCAAACAGCACAGAAATCAACAGGCACATCGCTTATCCTTGTCATCTGACAGCAAGATCGAAGAAGAGGAGAAGAAGAAGAAGAGGGAGAGTGAGGAAGAGGAGGGCAAAGAGGAGGTGGATGAAGGCAAGAAGGCAAGTTCTAGTTGTATATGAGTTGTTTAACCCTCTAATACCCATTGTGCCGTATATGGCATATGAATGAGCTTGGTGTTTCCATAATAAGTGATATGTGGAAATGATTATTCAAAGAACTAGCGTGTAATACTACATATGACTACATAACAATAAATCATCTAGACAATATATGATTTACCGTAAGTTGAAGAGATCTAAAACATTTACTCAAAATATCTAAAAGAACCAGCTGTGTGACCATATAAACATTTTTTTTCTACTGGGACTTGGAGGGTTAATGAAAGTACTAAGTGGATTGGCACAGTCAGAGTAATTCCCCCCTCTCCTCACCCCTCCCCTCCCCCGCAACCTTCTGTTTTCAAGTGTCACAAGTTCATGAACAGACTACATATTATTATACTTTGGTTCATAAGCTAGAAACATACTGGTGTAGGAGAGGGAGGGATAGCATATGAACGGATAAAATATTATGAATGCATCACGTCACACCAATCAAATCGCTGACAGCGTAATTTTGCATTGGCTTTTACATCTAGATAGACCGCTCACGAACACATGGTATTTTCTGGAGTTACGATCATATTTGTAATTACGAAATAAAATCATGTGGCAATTTCAGATTTGAATATTTCATTATGGAAAGTCACTGGATAAAGAAATTTCTTATCGCAAATTTTTCTATAGCTCTCGAGGATTTTCGGTTAAACAGGGTCAACTTCGGGATGTTTGAAGTTACTATCAGCATGCAAAAGTTTAAATCATTTACTCGATTTATGGGACATACTACATTATATACAGGCTGCATTAAGAAAATAATGAAACGTGTGATGAGAGCAAGGAGGCTACCTGTATTTCCAAATATCTATTTCAATGTTTTAGCACCCACTACAGGAACATCTGTCACATCCGCTTTAGCCTTTGTGATGTTGCCTTGACTTTACAGTACGTTAAATGACGTCTTTGTTTGTTTGTTTGTTTGTTTGTTTGTTTGTTTGTTTGTTTGTTTGTTTGTTTGATCCGCTTTAGCCTTTGTGATAATGCCTTGACTTTACAGTATGTTAAATGAAGTGTTTGTTTGTTTGTTTGTTTGTTTGTTTGTTTGTTTGTTTGTTTGTGAGGACGAAATTTATGTAAATTCTCACAATGTCAAATGCGCATTCTCAAAACAGCGAAAAAGTCAAGACAGCTCTCCAAAGGTTAAGACACATCGGGATCACGCAGGGAAAGAATCATTGAACACAAAAGATAGGATACACACAAATTCCATATACTATACACAACGCGTGATGCGATTAACTGTCAAAGATTGCACATAGAGCTAAAAAAAACCAAACAATATCTAGGCGTCGAAGAAGTGTGTGAAAAAAATAGAAGAGATTAAAAACTATAGAACTATAATGATAAATGTAAAATGATAGGTAAGAAAATGAGATAAAATTGACCCTCCTCTGCTCAACACCCTTTTTTTTCGTCCGTTTTTTTTTCACTTCCTTTGCCACCTCGGCAGCCGCCCCCTTGAGGAATCAAATACCCGCCATTTATCAGAGCCTGCCAGCGGTGCATTTAATCCTTCGGCGCCTTGAATTGCTATGAGAATTGAGCGCCTACAGAGTATGCCGGTGCTAATAATTACATTTTGCCCATCTTTATGACAGTCTAGCAATTTCAGAAACGGGCAATTTGAGAAAATCGAAATAAAAGGAAGGAATGGAATTCTGGGTTGAATATTCGCCCACGCTGAGACCGGCTAGGAATAAAAATAATAAGAGTAGACAAAGTAAGCCAGTCTTGTTTAGTTCAGAAAGGAAATGCTTCAGCTTGTCATTAGTATTAATGAAAATTTATGATGTATTTAGCTACTAAAACACATATAATATATTAACTGACACATGGAAATGTTCATCTCTGCTGTTACCATAAAGAGATAAATGATGCAGTTAGCAATCTTTCAAAGAGGTACCAGATACCATTTTTTGTCATCCCTTTCTTTGACCGGAAGGCCCATGATGAGTCTGTGCTGAAGTAGGCGAAAAAGAGCATGACATTCTGAACTCAAGTTTCAAGTTGTTGTTTTTTTTCAATATCGATGTGGAAAATGTTTTTTGGAGAAAATAGAGAGACCATGTTCACACCGTGGTGTTTTTTATAAGGTCGTAATAACCTCGTATTCATGCGCACACGACAGTTTCCTGTTTCGATTTCAGTTCAACACGCTCTCTTGAGGCGAAACGGTCGTTGAAGCCTACCATGATATTTATAATAATATATCGTGGTGAATCTATGACCGGTTGATATTGATAAGTCTGAGCTATAATGAAAAGTACTATATTTTACTATCCTTCTCTTTCACTTCAGACTCTGTTTGGTCAAGTGAGCGAGATACTTTGGTACTCCTGGACAGGCATCCAGTGTATCAGAAGTCTATGTGTCCTGTCCATGCCAAAGCCGTCAACCCTAGTTCAACCATTCTCTCTTACTATGTATGCACGGTCATCAGGGCATCGCAAGCCACAACTCCAAGAATCGTCATTTCTGCTTTCTTCATTTCCATTTTCAGAAGACTATGATTGGTTGATATGGACTGTTACACTGGCTTTCATTGGCTGATGTATCTTCGTACACCATCGGAAGTGTGATTTAATGCCGTAATCACACTACTATTTACATTCAAATTCATTCTCGACGTTTAACAGTATAATTGATAACTTAGGAAATAAATTTTTACGAAACTGCAGTTCGATACGATTTTAAAGTAATGTGATACAGATTTACGCAAAGTTTCTTTGTATATAGCATTGTTCTATTCCATGTGTGTGCAAGACGCAGACAGGTTACCCCGGCCTGCCTGCCCCCGTTGTAAAGGGGTAGTTCTTAAATAAAATTATTATTATTATTATTTATAGTTTACTTACTCCGGAAGTGATAGCCTGTTAAAGGATCATAATATCATACCGTGAATTACATAGAAAGAAACTTGCCATTAATGTGACCAAAATTTACCAAACTTTTACCAGAAATTTATCAGAAACGCATATAACATAGAATCAAATCACATGATAAAAATACCTAGTTCTCGCCAATCTGTCATGGCCGATACGGTACTCCAAGCCTTGACCTCTGACATACCAGCACAAAGTTTGCACTGCACTTAGCATTTAAGATCACTATCGCTGGCTCATTATTGTAAATCGTTGCTCTATTATGCGGCATTAATGCTGGTGCTTATCCATGATTTCGCCATCATTCATCCAAGCCCTCTGCCTCACTATGCCGCAATTAATATCCCCTCCCTCAACATGGCTTTGACATTAAAGACCATCTTGTTCTGCTGAACTTCTTTTACTGGTATTAAACAGGTTTCGTTGAACGTAAACGTCAAAACATCTGATGTTTAAAAGGGCATCAATGCTCAGCTCCCTTTGTTAGCGTGCAGCATGTGTTAGCGTAACGTAAAAGCTGCGACTTAATCAAAGTTTAGGAGAAGGTTCCGCAAAGGGAGCTAGAGTTACATTGTGCAACAATGTCAGAAGTAGCGAATCTGCTGTCCACAGTAGACTTGTAACAACCGTAACGTCTCCCGTAAAAAACTCTTTGCATTGAATGAATCTTTGCATTTAATGAAATTGGAATATAACAAAAAACAAGAGGATAATACTAAAAGCATTCAGCATAATACTACGTCATTCTGTTTCTTAGGCATTAAATAAAAATAACAACAGCAGCGACAAACAAAGAAACAAACACATGCCCGCATCGAGGAACGGACGCCGAGCACTTGGTTCTCAGTCCCAATGTCCTGACCACTGAGCTGTTGAGTCGTTGGAGTTCACGTCGTTAGCAATCTAGATTATACTGCATGACGAGTAATGAGTGAGGTTCAGCTGCTATTTTTAACCCTTTCCTAACAGGAGTGTACTGTAGATAGCAGATTCGCGAGAGGGCCAGTGAGGGGAGTTAAGCATCGCGAGATACAAGTGCGTGAGTGCTGGGGCTGCAGGCCTACCGCAACGTTACCGATAACGCCTGGAGAAACCTGTCGATTGAATGCTTCCCTAATTCAAAGTTGAGAGCACGACAGCTCAGCTCACTACCAGTACTCACGCAAAGCGTTTAAGTAATTTAAAGCATGAGCAGTTTCTTTTGTCCAACAGCACGTTCTATAAACGAACGACGAGAGACGCTCTGCTTTTTACTTCTAGAGGTGGTCGAATAGTGGCATAGGAGTTCAATGCACGCTGAGGGGCGGCTCGTGAGCAAAGAGAACAAGTCACAAGGATGGACTGAAATATTAGATGAGTGGAACAGACCAGGGCACGCTGGGTATGTTGAAGTGAGTCAGTGGGTAGGGAGAAGAAGTAAGTCAAGGGGTAGGGAGAAGAAGTACGTAGGGAGAAGAAGTAAGTCAAGGGGTAGGGAGAAGCAGTAAGTCAAGGGGTAGGGAGAAGCAGTAAGTCAAGGGGTAAGGAGAAGCAGTAAGTCAAGGGGTAGGGAGAAACAGTAAGTCAAGGGGTAAGGAGAAGCAGTAAGTCAAGGGGTAGGGAGAAGCAAAGGGGTAGGGAGAAGAAGTAAGTCAAGGGGTAGGGAGAAGAAGTAAGTCAGGGGGTAGGGAGAAGAAGTAAGTCAGGGGGTAGGGAGAAGCAGTAAGTCAAGGGGTAGGGAGAAGCAGTAAGTCAAGGGGTAGGGAGAAGCAGTAAGTCAAGGGGGTAGGGAGAAGAAGTCAAGGGGTAGGGAGAAGAAGTAAGTCAAGGGGTAGGGAAAAGAAGTCAAGGGGTAGGGAGAAGAAGTAAGTCAAGGGGTAGGGAGAAGAAGTAAGTCAAGGGGTAGGGAGAAGAAAAGGGGTAGGGAGAAGAAGTAAGTCAAGGGGTAGGGAGAAGAAGTAAGTCAAGGGGTAGGGAGAAGAGTCTAAGTTGAAGTAAGTCAAGGGGTAGGGAGAAGAGTCTAAAAAGTGGGTGGTGGTGGTTGGTCGTTGACAATGGCAGAAGTTTGCAAAGCGTAGGTTCACTGTTATTGCAGTCACATACTTGCGCACACATACACACAAACACACACACACACATACACACAATCGAACACGAATACTCTCACACACAAACACATAACAATCGCTCACTCACTCACTCACTCACTCACTCACTCACTCACTTACTCACTTACTCACTCACTCACTCACTCACTCACTCACTCAAACTATAACACAGACAGACAGACACACACACACACACAGACGATCTTACTTAGCCTCGCAGTTTGGCAAACATTCTACATTTTGGCCTACACTTTACCGGTAATCAATTAAGACTTGACATAGGGCTCTAGCATTTCTGTGTCGCTTGGAAGAGTCCCTGGTGCCTTGAAATTCTATACAGTTCAAAGGAGATATCATCTCTAAACTCTTATTACGGACAGATTGATACAGTCTGTGAAAACTCGTGTGTCAAGTATTAGTAAAGAACCTATTACAGATAATATGACTCTTTCTTCATAAAAGAAAACCAGAGAACCCATGTTTACTGGCATATATTTACCACGTTTCAGGAAGATTACTGAAAGAACAAGATTGTAAAATCGTTGTCATTTAACTAACCTCTTTTATGTAGGCTCGGTCCGCTAAACCCACCTTTGAACCCTATCGTATTAAGTACATTACTGTCAATATATTCGCTTATATTTATGTGACTTCAGTTCATAAATTATGTATTACATGTTTTGCATTAATTGCTGTACTGTTTGCTTCAATTTACGATTGCATGAGAACTAACACAACTGAACTGAAATTGAAAATACAATGGGCAAAGTGACCCTATTCGCCGACTGATTCCTTATATCCTCCNTAACCTAACCAAAAAGTCCCCCAGGATATGCATGGCTGTTTACATGAGTCAATTTGATATAACGTGGTTTCGCCGCTTCTCACACTTGAAATGACTTTCAATTCAATTCAATTCTGTTTATTAGCTCTGGCAGAGTTCTGCACAAGAGCAATGCCCTTAAACCACATCCATCATTTAAATGCATCTTTTCTAACGCTACCCTTTCAGTGATTTAGACTGCATCAGTTGTAGTATATGCTGAAGACGTGGCTTTTATTTTGTAGTACATGCTGAAGATGTGGCTAGTATTTTGCATAGGTATTAGCTCAAGAAACAGATTTTTTTTAAGCTGATTAATACCGTAATCTTCCTATTAAGCCTAGAATGTTCACGAACTCAGGTTTCCCGTAGGTAATAGCCTTGAATCTAAATTGAAATCTTCACTCAAGAAATTCAAGATTGATCATGGAGCATTTCATTCTGTTTGTAGCGTAGATGTATCAATAGTTTTCAAGCTGTCTTCCTCTTCTTGTTCTTCTTAATTCTCCTTGTTCTTCTTTTTCTTCTTCCTCCTCCTCCTCCTCCTACTACTACTACTTCTACTACTACTACTACTACTACTACTACCATTACTGCTTTTTCTTCTACTTCTTCTTCCTCTTCTTCCTCTTCTTCTTCTTCTCCTTCCTCTTTGTCTTCTTCTTCTTACTACTACTACTACTATTATTACTACGACTACTACTACCACCACTATACTACTACTACTACTACTACTACTACTACTACTTCTACTACTATCACCGCTGATTCTTCTTCTACTGCTTCCTTCTATAACTGCTTCTAATCACTCCCATAGCTTTGATTACAGTCTCACTTTTATCCTATAATCACTGGGAAAAAATACTAGATGCGTGTATGTCTCGTGGAAAATCAGAAGCATTTCGAAAATGTCCCCCGCTTAGATCAAACTACAAAATCTAGAAAATATACCTTCAATTCTCTCTCAAATGACAACAGCGCATTTCCATCTTACATTTTGCCCTTGTCATTGCAATAGATTGACGATCTGGTCCGTAGCTGACAAAAGTTGAGAACCTCTATTGAAATCAGTGACACATTACGGGAAAGGCAGCTGTTGCTCCCCCCCCCCCCCCCCCCNCCCAGGGGTCAGCACTACGACCTCAGTTACAGTAAATGCTTCTTATCAAGATTTCTAAAGAAAAAACAAAGCACAGTTACAGGTTTTATGGGAAGAATTATTTTCACTATAGCCCGTATGTATTTTTTTTTTTTAAAGCTAGATACAGATTTAGTTGCGGATTATTTAAATCCCCCCCNTTAACCCCCCCCCCCCCTTTTTTTTTAAATGCTTGAATATAGTTTGTGTCAGGCAGTAATTAAGTCTAACATATGTTAACCACGAACGTTGATCAGAGTTAAAAAGCCCATAACGACACGTATCAACCGTGCACTGTAAAAAAAAAAGACACAGTAGTAATTACGAACGAAAACGCTACGGTTCCGTTGGCGAGGTTGGATGCTGTAGATCTGAAGGGTTCAATCTATTAGTAATAGCCGGAGTAAAAACTTTCTCGAAGTGTGGAGTATCTTTTCCATAGTTAACAACAACAACAACAACAACAGTAACATCAATAACAGCAGCAACAACAACAACAACAAAAATAACAACAAAACTGTCAAGACTCGGTGTATACAAACACAAAAGGAACATACAAGAATTCAGTACAAGAAGAAAGCAGATTTCAAATTCGAAGTAAAATTGAGCGACAACTACATTGTTTTGAGCACAAAATAGAAGCTTTGGAAAAATATTTGCTGTCTATATGCTCGTTCAACTCTCATAACGCCACGAATTCATCAAGACGAGAGCGAGAGCGCCTGGCTGCGTCAGTTGATGACGCCATGTTATTACTTCGGTATACTGTGTAGGTTGCCGACTGACCAATTTGATACCAGCCGGATCAATCCGTCGTGCACTTTTCTCGTTTGAGCTGGGTGTGTCATGAGCTGGGTGTGACAGGATAATCAGACACCCGCATCAGCCGTGGAGAATTGTTAGAGTGACCTGGTTCGACTCCAGAACCATATTAAGGATTAATGAGTTTATATATACACATCTACTTTTATATACAATTAAATAATGATCGTCACCAGAAAGCTGTGACATAAAGTCACTAACCATGATGAATTACAGACTGCGTGTTCTAGGCATCAGGTTACGAGACCTTCGTTCGACAGCGGCAGACAGCATCGGTAAACACCCGTACCATCATTGCTTACTGATGGGATGTTTTGCGCCACCTGTGCAAAGTGAAGGGCAGGAGTGTACCGATGCAATCTGGTAGAAAACACAGCTAATGGTTTTACGCAGACCTATCAAATTAATCACTGATGATGTGGGTATTTATATACATGGGCGTGGAATTAGCCAGGCAATCCGAAATGACTAGTCTATTGGGAAAAACCAATATAAGCATGATATACACATCTTGGTAACCCCATGTGAAATGAGCAGTGGAATGTTGCCTCTTTGAGTTACATAAGTGGCGGCCCACGCTGTGGTGACATCGCGGCTTTGGCGAAGTTACAAGGCAGAGCTGTAAAGACCGTGGGTTCGAACCCTCCAATTCCCTTCAAATGATATCAACAATGACGACTTCGACAGCAGCAACAACAACAACCATGACCACAACAGCAACAACAGAAGGATCGTAGTGCGAAGCTGCGTCCTTCGAGTATCAGCCAATGTAATGGACTGGAACAGATTCTTTTGTTTGGGAGGAAAGGGGGCTTCTCCTCTGATGGCCCTCTGTTGTTCTGCTCTCCACCGTGGACACTGTCTTATCCATCTCTATACAACATGTTCACGCCGCTGCATCGTGGCACTTTGCACCAGGATCTTGCTGTAATCAGTTTCATTACTTTGCTGGGTAATGAAGCGATATTGTAACATGCTCGAAGAGAGATCAAAGGCTTGTGCAGCAATTGTGGAAAAAAAGGCAAGGGAGGAGAACGGGGGTGGGATGCAGAGGGGAATGGGACATGGCAAGCCCTGCGACAGCATCATCAATTATCGTGATTACTTAAAGAGAGCGCGTTACAACTCTTCCGTTTGTCTCCTATTCCTGTCAATTGACATAGACTACATAGACTAGTCCACTGCGGATAATAGCTGTAGGCTTTTTCGTAATGTCCGCTTACCTGCAAGACTTCAAATTGCAGTATGCTGTGCTAACATAAAATATACATCAGCAGATATCCGTAAAATTCTTTTAAGGCAACACTTTTAAAAGTCATTACATACAATGCCTTTCTTAATTCTCCATATCCCCTTTCTCGGGAGTACAGAAACGTCATTCCAGTCAGAACTATCAACAATAATAATAATAATTATGTACTGCACTTTTTGTGTTAACGGAAATGTCAGCAGAGAAGCGTAATTCATTTTTAGGGTAACATTTTTTTTCCCCTCGCGTTCGCATGTACTGGGAGAGCGTGTCTATGCACTTTGCAGCTAGAGGGAAAAATGCATTTGTTGGCACAACTATTAACTAAAAAATTGGTAGAAGTGGCTTGTTATGAATCGAATTATTTTTTTTATGGCAGAAACAACGCAAGCTTGAAAATCAGCTACGTAAATGAAGCACTTCACACACTTTATGCCTCTTCTTAAATGATGAACGAGCTAAAATTATTAATTTCCTACAGCAAAAAAAACTTCTTAGAAGATCCCAGAGTATTCGGGACGTTTATGTTCTTTTCCCCATTTTCTAAATTACTAATTTTCTTCGGTGACAAGACTTGTAGTTTTTATGAGCTACTCGTATTTGATGTGGCATTTCTTTTTACCTTAGCAGGAATTACCATACGTAACTGTTAAAGACTTCCGCAGACAGCTCCATGCAACTTCCTCATCTTCCTAGTGATGTAAAGTTAGATGAAAGGAAGGAGATCTGAGATGACAGAGGAGATATATGTAGAACAGCAGAAGATGCATAACAAACTGACACATAAAGACTTCCAGGTGTGAAAGAGACTGGAATGGAGACCATTTTGATAAAGCATGTCTTATTTTTTATATAGATCACTTTTATTTATATATATTATTTATATATTTTCTTATTCATTATGCTTTCTTATATTTTCTTATTTATTATGCTTTCTTATATATCATATATATTATTTCTAATCATGTAAATACATTATTTAAATATTTTCTAATATATTTCTCATGCTTGACAGGCTGACATATAATGACTTTCAGGTGTAAAAGAATCGAATGGAGACCATTTCGGTAAAACATGTTTTGTATTTTTTTTTCTTCCTAAAAAACCATGGCTATTAGAGAGGCTATGGTTCATGCCAATAGCATGCGAACAACTAATCTAAGCCCTCTCAGAAAGTTCTTATGAGTCGAGGAGAAAATTAACTGAATAGATCAAGAAAGGCTCTTATAATTTGGCTCTTGCAACCTCAAGGTTTATCTTAGAGTAAAATAAGGGAAAATTATGTGCAGCCTGACAAAATCGCGTCAAAAAAAGGAAAACCAAAGAAAAAAAAATGAAACAGAAAATAGTTACAAAGTTCCAACAATTACAATGGACTTCAAAACAAGTGTCTGGGGATTCCAAGGATAATGGCCTATACTTAGAAAACTAACTGACTTCATATATTTTGGATTTCTGAAATCAACCTAGGCTTTAACATATTTAGCAAATCTGGCATGGCCACAAGTAAGCAGTTCTAGCCCAACAGAGGCATTGATCAAAATTTCGTTTCTAAGTAGAAAAACCACTAAAATGGGTCG
>JAWQUT010000208.1:54787-69798 GCA_033807755.1 Ellobium chinense
ACCCAAGCCCTTTTGGTACTTACATCTACCACTTCAGTGAGTAACATCAGTGACACCAGTAAACAATTAATATCAAGTGTAATGAAATGTGTTACACTATACCCCGAGAGTGGCTTTATGATTAATGTTAATTTCTGACTAATATTTGCACAGTATACGCCAAGGATGAAATACAACTCCGCACACTCACAGTGTGCAATATGACTTTTAAACTTGTTTTTGTCTGTTGTTGTTTTGAATTTTCATCTAAAATAGTAATAGATAAATTACTAGTTTGCAGGCCATGGGCAGTACCGGCCGCTTAATGTGACAACACGTTGAGCAGCTTCGTCCATGGTCGTCGTACGTGAAGGGCAATAACTCTAATGATACAGACAACTTTTGAATGCTGATGATATCGCACTGCTGCCACTAACTTACTACTTACTTTCAGACACTGAAAATACGATATTATATCACACTAATTATAATGCCTATTTTCCCGTTCCATGTCATGCTGTATAGAGGACCTGTTCTCTATATTATGACAATCGCCACTGAACAATGAGTTTCAGTCGTAACTCTCTAGAGGTCTATTTGCATGACTGTGTGGACGTACCCTTTCGATTATTCCCATACAAATCATGACAAGCTGACATTAAAAATTCATGATCTTTTGTCCTGTTTTCGACCGAACTGGTCCGGTTATATTCATGATACAAATTGACCCTCATGTGTGTATATCTTAATATACATGGCACATGAGTTGTTACCGAATAATTATGTCTAAGGTTTTTTGTATCTTCCACGGCGCGTGCACTAATGCACGCTCGAACAGAATTTGAGAATAACGCACTCACTCTTTCACTATTATTAATGATACTATTCTTCAGATACTATGTCGACTGGGTTGAGCGATCATAGACCTCTATTTCTGACTGGGTGTTGTACACCTTGATATTTCCTTCGTGTTTTTGTTCACCTATCCAACTTGCTAGTCCATGTAAACTCTTCTTTCTTTGTTTTCCCCTGCTTCGTTTACAATTTAAATGGTATTTTCAAAAACGGTATTATCTTCTCTATTATCATAGTTTATAAAGTGTGTAAGGTCAATGCGGCCTCTTGAAAATTTCATTCACTGTGCCTGATCATTTTTGCTTAACAGACGAGTCACCCATACGTAATTTGGCTGTATGTGACATCGGTAAACAGATTATGCCAAATGTAATAAATTATATGTGGCACCACCCCGACAGTGGGCTTATGATTAATGTTAATTTATGCCTAATATCTTGCACAGTATTCGCTAATGGATGAAATACAACTCCGAAGCAAAGAGAATCAAGTCGGACCGATCTCAAAAACATTGCTCACTACTCGGTCTAGGCATTACTGCATACTGTCCTGGAAGAGGGTAACGTCGCAACTATAAATTCAGACGTTCAGATGTTCCCAGCACCGGCAAGGGATCAGACCTACACACGTGCTTCTCTCCCTTCCAAGAGAACCAAGTATTTTAGGATTTCTTGATATATCCAACAACCGCTTTTTGGGAATGTAAACACCACCAAAAACTAATCAACCAGTCAATCATATCATGAAAAATTATGGTTTTGTATTTTCACACCTTAAGTATACTATTCCGACCTTTATTATTATTATTATTATTATTATTATTATTATTATTATTATTACAATTTTCAAGTAGTATGTGTTGTTTAAATATCAAGAGGCTTGTTCCCAAAATACTTTTTTCACTAAAGATCCCGTGTCACTAGCTGCTGTGATATTTTTGCCCTTTCTTTTCCGACCAGATCGTCATATTCTGACAGAATATGGATGTAATATAATAATCATATATATATGACATATAAATGTTTGTTTTCAAAAAACAAAAAAAAACAGATTAAATGCAAATTTTGATATCACAATACTTGTTGAAAATTTCAGTTCGCTGCTTCTGATACATGATGACGGTATCAAATTTTATATAAGGCCCTTCCTCCCTTCCCTCAACCAAAAAAAACATAAAATTGATGATGTTATGACAGTTTGTGAAGTAGGCTATTAGGTAGGAATAAAAAACATTGCGTGCCATCACGTTTTCACTTAGTGCCGTTCATATGGTATTCACGTACGATGTGAATTTGATTGCTACTCGCGAAATTTGCTCTTTGAAAATAGGTCACCTAATTTGCTATTGAAAAGTAGCTTGCAGGGTATCCTTCAGCCTGTGGGAGTTTCCTCGTAACCTATTTCATTTGCATCCTGACATCCTGACTCATTTAAAATATCTCTAACTCTTGAATCTGCCCAGGAAACGGAAGGGACATAACGTTATTAAATTAAAAAAAAGATCAGAAATTAAATTTATATAGCGTCAGGCTTGTGCCAAAAAGTATGCTCCGCAGGCAACCCCGGAAGGGGCTGAATTCAACTTCAAATGATTGAATTAGGCGCTATCTGAAGTCCATTTGAATTTGTAGTTCTGATCACTCGCGTGTGAGAATCCGGAGAAAATTTGCGTGAACCGGTCTTGGCAGAGCACAGATTTCACAAAAAAAACCCAAAAAACAGCTCCTTCGTGAGTAGATTTTATAGAGTCGATATTTTCAAATATCTACTGGCCTGTGTATTCAAGAATCCACTTTAGTCGATAGTCAGTATCGATAATACGACGTTCCGATGATTCCAGGAGAGAGCGATAATGCCGGATACCGACGTCAAAAGTTAAAATGAGACTTCACTGAGAATTCGAAACCGCCCGATTGGAGTTGTCCACTCGGTTTTAGGCTTGTAGTATTAACATTGCATTAACTATGTTTTAGCACTGTAGTGAGCGATTTGGGAATCAAAGCTTTTGATAACTATTGCTAGTGATAAAGTCTAAATAAAACTGCAACATCTAGGGAATCTCGCATCTAACTTTTGGTTTACGTTTAGAGACACAGTTAGGGGTAGGGTAAGGATAGAAACAAAAATTCATCTTTGTGACAATCCATACACATTATCATTATTTACGAACTCTCTCGTGTGATTTGTATTTCCTGTTCCTGCCCCTAAATTTTAACCATGCATTTAGTGGGAGAATTCCTGGATTTTCAAGAAGAAAAAGTGTACAAATATTCAAAACCTCGGTAAAATTAATTACAATTGCATAATAGACAATATCGATTTGCTCCGTTTTTAGAAACGAGTACCTGAGTCGAAGGCCGGTATCCAGAATGCGCACTCTCAGTATCGACTAAGCCACGACCGTATCTTTAAGTTTAAATATGGGCAGTGGTGGTGGTGGTGGTGGTGACTGTGGTGGGTATACCAGTGGCGGTAGTGGTGCAAACGATGATGGAAGTGAAGGTGCAGGTAGTTGCAATGGTTATAACTGATGGTGGGACTAGTTAAGACTGTAGTGATCGGGGCGGTGGTTGTGGTGATGATGATGATGATGATAACGGTGATGCCGGTGATAATGATGGTAGTGATTGTGCTGCTGGTGGTGGTGGACGTGGCTTTAAAGTGATAATGACTGTAATGGCGACAGTGGTGGTGATGATGCTAGTGATGATGGTAGTTATGGTGCTGGTAGTGGTGGTAGTGGTTGCGGCAGAAGTCGTGATGGTGGTAACAGTGATAGTGGTGATGGTGGTAGAAGTAGTAACTATGATCGCGTAGACGGTATTTAAGAATGATGGTGATTGTCCTGGCGACAATGTTCTTATAAATTCTTAGTTTATATTTCTTGTCTGTCCTTGTTCTGTATTGAAATTCAATATTAAACACGTCTACGTCTGTTTCAGTGTTGGTCTATAATTACAGGGAATATATTAATGCGCAGTAGAGTATTAATGATATCATTAGATTTTAAATACATATTATATAGGTATAAAAGTGCGTGGGTCGGGGCTTCAATCTCCTAACGCAGAGAACAGCAAGATGGGGAGTTGGGGAGTGAGAGGAGCTAATTTCGTTAAAATTTGCTTTTTTATCACGTTAAGAGCGTCGGGAGAGGCCAAAAAGCTGCAACATTTCAAAGGGCTTAAGCTCAATAAGTTTGCATCTAAATCGTTCTTCAGTTGATCTGTTTCTCACGTTCTCTCTCAGTTCTTTATGTCTGTCTTCCTTCATTCGTTATTCTTCCTCCTACTTTTCCTTTTCTCTTTGTTGAAAATATTCTTTTGAGGTGTTTTTTTTTCTGAGGATCGTTTTATATTTTTCACTTTCTCCCCTTGTCAAAGACGCTTCCGGCTATTTCAGCATTTATTTTCCAAGAAACATTCCTTCACAGCCTGCCGTCTAGTTTGCATTTTTTATCTCCTCTTAACGGAAAATGAATTATGCAAAAATCTCCAGCGAACTCAATTTTTATCTCTGCAGAAAATTGGCTAATTCCATAATTTTAGAATCAGGTCAGCTTCCGAAACAAATAATTACGAATGGGAAGTTGAAGTCTGTTCAACGTCCTTGATAAAACTTTAATAGTTCATTCACGTAGCCAGAGGCTTAAAGACACGGAATTAGCGCTTAAAACAGGCGAAAATAACTGAATATTTCAAAGTAAAGTCTATCCCAGCGTAAACAGAATTAGAACCTAGCGGTCCTAGATTCAGTGTTTAAGAGGATGGAGTGACATTTTTGCTGGGAGAAGGGGTGGGAATGGGAAGGCGGTGAGGTGGGATGAGTAGAACCATGATTAAGAGACGAGAATTAATATACAAGAAGAATTTATCAATGCTAGATTCTAACAGTAACAAGGATAACAATAATTTTATTCTTCATAAGATGGAAACTTGGTTTAATTGCAGTATAAAACATAAAGTATAGATAGAGATTGAGAACAGCCCAACAGAAGATACATCGAACTTTCTAGCTAAGTATTGCAATGAGTTTCTGCGGTAAATAAGGGCGATAAATCGGTTGATCGGAAAGATCCAGCCCGGTGAAAACAATGTTCTAGTTCACCATAATTGAATTATGGTTGAGTAATATTTTGTCATTCATATCTAGTGTTTAGTTAATGGCAAAATACAACACAATAGAAATGAACCAACAACGTAAATTTTATATATATATATAAGGCTCTCAGTCCTGTTGAGCTACAGCTGGTCACTTCACATCGAAAACAGATCTGATCTATATATACTTACTAGGGAATAAGGCTGGGGAGGGGAAAGAGGAAAATAGCAGAAAACGAATGACGTTTTAAGAAACAGAAAGGAGATGGATAAGAAGAAAGGCGTATAGCAGTAGAGGTAGGAGACTGGTAAAGATGAGACAGGCGACAGGTTTTTTTTGTGGTTTACATTCGGTATACTGATGAGAATGATAAGTAAAAGCCTAAATTGTCGATATGATGCAGTATAGGTATAGCCCTGTAAATCATATAATAATGGAACTTGGGCCCAACGTTGTTCCCGCAAAGGCCTTTTTAATACGCAACGTAGAGAAATGAAACCTGGCACATGTATGTAAAATGTACCAAACCTGTACGTGGTCTAAACATTGTTTGCCGAAAACGTATATATTCTTCAGAAATTGAGTCATAATTATCATCTATTAATTGATGAATGTGAATACGACTTGATAATGTACTTCCGTCAAGTCCGTCATTTCCGTCTCAGACCGGAACTTCCATTCTCAGATCGCACGACATTTTGTGACCGTGACTAATTTTCATTCTCCTTTCCCCTCCGTTCGTAGAACAGGTAACCTGCTAGTAATATATAATCTAATCCAAATGTGGTTAACACGACTTATTGTTGCTTTGACTATTACTGAATAGCAGGTCCACAGATCGGTCTATGTCATCAAGACGGTCACTCTGGATGCTATATGTCTTACCATCTCTTCATCCCCACCCACTCGCACTCCACCCTTCTCCTCACCTCTTTTTCCAACTCAGACGGGGCGTATCAGAAAATAAAATAATCATAAATGTGTATCCAAATTTATTTATCTATGCACGTGTAAGTTACACTCACACATATACCGAGCACTAATTAAGACAGGAGGAAATGAAGACATAGTGGGTTACTAAGCTCGCAGACTGTCCCGACACCTTATGATGGATTAAGGGTTGGAACTAACACAATAACAGACTAAACTGTCTCAGACTGGCTAAGTCAGATGTCGCGAACAACTATTGTGCCAATTAATACTAGCCTGAAACTCCCAATAAATACATCAATATTTGAGCCTTAGGTCAGACAATGGAAATTAATCCTAAAACAACATAAAAAATATTAAGAAGTCTGAACATTCTTTCATAGTATGAAGGCAGTTTAAATTTCTCCGGATTGGTCCTAACCTAACAGTGCAGGTCTAAACGTCCTTTTTATTCATAGGAGCCAGTGTAGCGGAGTGAGACCAAATAGTTCTCATAAACTTGTACAGAAAATTGTGCAAACTGCCGTCACTGATAAATGTACTGCCACATACATTGTATTGAGACAGCACTGAACAGCAGCGCAGATAGTTCAATCAATCCTGCTCTTGAGCTGCTTTGGTCAGCGGTATTATGATGCAATAATAAAGACGTCATCGGCCAGATTTAAAGGTCAGTTATATCGGTAAAAACAGTTCGTCTAGGGCAATGGCTTCGCTTTGCCTTTCAAAATTTTCCGGAAGAGAGTCAGCAGTTTATTTCTGTAAAGCTGTGAAAACAGTTTGTTATATCTTAAACAGGGAATATTTCAACAATCCGACCCCCTTGCAGCTAGGTTATCGCTGCTGTTTTTGATGTGAAAGTTTCGTGGCAAATAAAGAAAATATCTACAGGTCGCGAAGTCATATCCCTGTTCGACGGAAGTTCAAAAACAGATGTGCCCTCTCCATATTTTTTTCAGTGCAATATTATAATATAGAGATGTAAATGCCGGTCGGTATATGTAGCTGAGAAGGAAAGAATGATTCCGGAATTAATTTTTAGGGTAACTAAACATCTTAATAATCTAGATATTAAAACATGCCCTAGTTTTTAAACATTTTGCGGTTTAATACGCACAGTTCATTAGGATATAGAAGTTGAATGAGAAGGTAGGCATGTAGCAGAAGAGGAAGGAGACATTGGAGAAGGAACAGGTGACAGTTTTGTTGTTTTGGGTTTTTTTTGTTGTGGCATTTAACAGTGTGTGTCTTTGGTATGCTGACAAAAATGGCAATTAAAAATCTAACTTGTGGGTATGGTGAATTACAGGTGTAGACCGTTAATCCTTTATCAAAACCTGATATGGATTACACTTGGGAGTTTGCGCATTAACGCAAGAATTACGTTAACTCTGTATGTTGATCGCTACTAAGGAAGCCTTCAGCACCAATGCACTAGTGTAATATTTTGGTGGTAAAAGATCTCCTTGCCAATTCGCGAGCTCTCAACTATTATTGCAGTCGACTTCTATGGATGAAGAATAGTAAAGAAGGACAAAGAAGGACGTTACAGACAAAGACTATGATAATAAGAATATCAATTTTATAGCAGCATCAGCAACTTCAACACTATTAAACACTCAAGTAACGCCTGCAAAACCGATAACAACAACAACAGCAGCATCAGCAACAAAAACAAAAACAAAAAGTATATGAAAACAATCAAGCTGGTGATCTTCTGCGATGCAAATACGACGGGAAAACATTTTTTTTAAAAACAGATAAATATTGTATCAAAAACAACCTAAACACATCAACAAAACAGAAAATCCGGGAAGCCAAGAAAAAAAGTAAATGAAAAGAGATACAAACGTACAAACAAACAAACAAAAACACCAGTATTTTCAAACCTCTGAGAGAACACTATAAATCCAAAGTGAAGACTGTCTGACACTGTAGTTTTTCGCTAACACACGCTATAAAATTTCCTCCAAATGACTTAACACTCGCGAAACACCATTTTACTTACTATAAACTATATAAACTTCTCTCTGAAGAGGAAAATACATCTATTGTAATACACAGTTATGCTACCTAACACACCCGTCTCTGAAAGACAGTGCCTTTTTTTAGCTTGGTACCAACCGCTGATCGCGGATTAGAATAACACTGACTTAAATCGATAAATTTCGTTATCTTAATCACAGTATAATGAGAAGTTTCCTTCTAATAACAAATGGATTTTTAGCACGGCGAGCCAGTTACTTCATTGGCTTCGTGTGTAGAAGACACAAAGTCTTTGGGTTAAGAAACTAATTGAAAAGTAGGTTAGGGAAAAATAAAAGTAGACAAGTCTTTAAAGATACAGTATATTCCACAGATTATTCCACACAGCAATTCAAGTACAGGCCTACAAAATACTATTAGATACCTAATGTATATGTATGCCAAGGTTGAGGAGCACTTCTAATCATAGAAAGTCCACAAAAACTTGCACAACTTCCTAAAATTCGAATACCCGATAATCATAATGATATTTCAATCCAAATCGGCTATCTCTCGCCCGCTCACACTTACAGATAGGCTAGAAGGCGTCACGCGAAGTCAGACACGCGCGCAAGGGGACCGACCATGCACGAGCGAACGGCCATGGAGTTGTCGCCTGGTGAGCACTCGATGGGGCTCACTCGTCGAGCGGAACACCCAGGTCTCTTCCACTGGGGCCGGAGTAGCTAGTGTGTGTGTGTGTGTGCGGTGTGGTGTGTGGGTGGGGGGAGGGGAAAGGGGGATGGAGGGAGCCCCTAGGGCTGGTAGGTGCATGGGCTGGTATGTGGGCTTGTGTGTTGTTTTAGTTTAAGGTATGAAGATGTCAACAGCACCTAGCATAAAAGCATACACTTTTAAACAATCCTTATAAAATCAGAGAACTGACCATGGGGAGGAGGGGAATCAGTTGGAGCTGAATTTCAAAGGCTTAGATAGGTGCAAATGCATTTGTAGACTCATAATAGATGAGGTTTAGTCACTCAAATATAAACTTTGTCGTTGTTGCTAGGTGAGTAAGGTTACCCTATTTACTGTGTGAAAATATCTAAAACATTACCTAGCCTGCTTCACTGCCTAAGTTCTCAAAGTCTATTTGGTTTAGGCGCATTTCTCTTTGTGTCAGAATTTGGAGAAAGAGCTTAACAACAACTGCAGAAGTATTTTGGCATGGGATCCCTGACTAAGTTAATGAGAGGTGTCAAACCTTGTGTAGCCAACAATGAAAAATCATTGGCATCTTCGTAATCTCTCAATTATACCTGAGTGAGGTGGTGTGCAAATTTTGGTGTAAGTCATCCTACCTTTCTGTTTTCATATCACTATCATTCCACATTTTTGCTTTAGTCACTTTTTCAGGTTTTGAGAAACTGCGCGCCCTGAACCTGTTGCTCAAAGCAAAACAAAGAGGCAGATGTGGTTTAGCTTATAAACTTGGGATATAATAACAAGTCAAAGCTCTACATTCGTTTAATAGGAAAAGAAGATAAATGGAAGAATATAGCAATATAAACAACTCAGATCATCACAAAAATGACATAGGCAAATGTGGAATGAGTGACGATTTACTATAGTGATACGGAGGTATAAGGTCGTACTGCATTGAACAGGTTATAAGAACTATAAGATGTAATGCAATTTTTGAAATCAGCTTCTTCAGAATTTTCGGACCGCTTCTGATTGCAGTTTCGAAACTAATGTAATCTACACGCACTAAACATCAGAAGGTAGTAATTTTATGAGGAATTAGTCTAGGCCTTTTCATGGCACTAACATCGTTCCATACAAATCTCTTTTTGTATGTGAAAAAAGGCGTTTTATGTAAATACAGACGATGAGCAAACATGCACTGCAGCATTGTGTTTTGCCTTCGCATTCATCCATTCATCCTCACGGAGAGAGAGAGAGGAAGAGAGAGAGAGAGAGAGAGAGAGTGAGAGAGAGAGAGAGAGAGAGAGAGAGAGAGAGAAATCATAGTGTATTTAATTTCAAAGGTGTAGTGATTTTATTCGCTTAACCACAGCTTCCGCGTAGTTGCAAAATGTTTAGGATGACGTAATACTGCATTACCAATACAAAAGTCACTGAATAATCGCAACTTTTTCCAGTCGCAACGTTTTCTTTGCTTTAGAGGAGTCGCAATTCCCCGGAATCGGCTATCTCGATTCAGTGTAGTTTATCAACAAGTACGATGTTGTTATTATGTGTGGCAATAGCATATAACAAATAATGAAAAGATAACTTCCTGTGTGTAGGGTATAATAAAGCTTCTGACCGGTTAATGACACACATCTTAGACACTATATACCTACATGGGTTGTTCCGAGATATGATTAGCAGCAAATCTGTGGTATGGATGTCATAATAATATCGATTATGTTATATAATATGCCGTATGTCCTCTAGAACTGACGACGCCCACAAAGTATTTCATTCTTGTTATCATCTAAATGTGATTAAATTTTCAGAATTTTAAAAGAAAGAACTTGAAAACAGATATAAAAATTTGTTTCCTCAGGTAAATTAAACAGACTAAATACTACAAATTTTCGACCAAAATGGTCTTCTTCAGACATAAATTATTATGATTCCAGTAATACACTGAACTAGTAAAACTGCTTATAGGTATGAATAACAAATAAAAAAGGTAACAAAGTTTAAAAGTTCAGAGGTAGATAGTGAGTTACGTTAACGGCAATGCTTTAAAACAGGTAAAGGCGGTCATTAGCGTCAAGAGAAGTTAAGGCACGATTTAGTTCAGTGTGGCTGTTATAGTACCGATATGTATAATAAAGAGACAGAACAAAAGGCAAGAACTAAGAGACCTACCTCTCTCTCTCTCTCTCTCTCTCTCTCTCTAGCAAGATAAGAGCAAAATTAACAACTCCATCCTCAAAAAAGCTTGCTATTTAACCAGCAGGGAGTACATCGACTTTGAAGAACTATACACTCATTCCTGCAAGCAAAAGTTCAAATCAATTTTGAGTGACTGCTCTCACCCCCTATTCCATCAGATAATCCGATCTCAAAGAACTAGACGGATACTATTCTTAAAAACTCACAGAGAGCGATACAGGCGATCTTTTTTGCCATCAGCCATTCGCCTTAGCAGTGTTTCTTAATGTGGTATGCTTGTACGTTAAGCGTGGTGTGCAGGGGTGGGTATAGCTGCAGGGATGGGTGTGTATGAGTGAACATTATTAATCTGTTTGTATTTTTCATTGTACAGATTGTTATAAATGCTGTGAAAACGAATTTCCAAATCTGGATAATAAAGGTGTATCTTATCTTATCTTATCTATCTTCTCTCTCTCTCTCTCTCTCTCTCTCTCTCTCTCTCTCTCTCTCTCTCTCTCTCTTTCTCTCTCTCCCTTGCTCTGCTCGTGCTTTTCATCCATTTAGTACTAAATAATCAATATCGTGAATTCACATGTTGTGTTTGCTCCTGCTAGAATCAGACAGGCGAAATTCAAATATTCTCCAAGTCGACCCAGAACTTGAGAAACCAAAACAAATGGGTGGTAATGAAAAATAGTTTATTATAATGCATTAATATATGAAGACAGTTTGTTTTCATCAACAAGGCTAAGTTACATGTATACAGTGTTATTTTACAAAATTGCATATCTTACCTGAATTTTGTTGTTCTTCAAAATACACTTTCAAGGAATCGCTTCCACACGCGCAACTTTACAAAATGATACAGATTATTGCTTTTTTCTTTCTGTGAAATTTGGATTTCGCTGTTTATCCAGGCAATTCATGAAAGCGTATATATTATGAGCGCTTCTGACAAACAAAAATGTAGGATAAAAAACTTGATTAGTTCATGTTATCGCCATGTTGTCAGCTTTAATAAGCATTAATCAATTAATCAGCATTAACAACACTCTGACCTCATTAACAACACTCATGTAGACATGCATTTTCGCATGTAATCTGACACAACATCATTCCCTGGTTATGCATACAAACGCCGGCAAATATTCGAAGAAATCTCTTTGTACTGTGTACAGATATATCAGCAAACACGATTATAAGCATTAACTTATATTTCAATTATAAGGCTATCGCATGTTTCAAAGGCTGTATGGTCTAAACTTGGGCTGAAACTGGGACTGGTTAAACCGATGTTTTGGTTTTTTTTTATTTTTAATTTTGTTTTTTAAGTCCTCTCTTATTACCTTTTTTTTTTGCATGGTTTTCCTTGATGTTCTTTTCTCTCTCTCTCTCTCTCTCTCTCTCTCCTTCCTAACCCCTCGCTCTCGTTTTGTTTTCCTTCCACGTTCTTCCTATTACCCTATCTTCCTATTTCTTCTTTTCTATTTTATTCATTATTTTGTTTCCTTTTCCCCGTCTCTCACTCTTCCACTTTCTATATATCTTTTACTCCCTCTTTCTTTCTTTCTTTCTTTCTTTCTTTCTTTCTTTCTTTCTTTCTTTCTTTCTTGCTTTCTGTCTTTCTTTTCTTCTTTCTCTCTTTTTTTTTCTACATCTTCACTCTATATTTTTTTCCTTTCTCTTTCTCTTCCTCTCTTTTCATCTTCTTATCTCTGCTGGGTCTCTCTTTCTTCCCCATCTCTCTATCAATATCTCGGAACTGCAAGCCCTATCAAGTTACTCTCTCTGAATTCTGAAAGCTTCTAAGTAAATAAGTAAATAAAATTAATGGCCTAACAAGATATAATCAAATCAACAATGTATGACGTACCATCTCAAGGATACCCCGGGAGCGGTCGGGCATTAGTCTTATTAATTCTCCTTTTCTCTGTCTTTCTCTCTCTCTCTCTCTCTCTCTCTCTCTCTCTCTCTCTCTCTCTTTCTCGCTCTCTCTCTTTCTCGCTATTTCTGTCTGTCTCTCTCTCTCGCTCTCTCTCTTTCTCGCTCTTTCTGTCTGTCTGTCTGTCTGTCTGTCTGTCTGTCTGTCTGTCTGTCTCTCTCTCTCTCTCTCTCTCTCTCTCTCTCTCTCTCTCTCTCTCTGTTCCTTCACAGAATGGGACGTTGCGTGAGCTGGCCGGAAATGTATCGGGTAGCCAACAAAAATTTACATGATTTTGAACGGTCCTGGATTTGATTCCCGACAACGCTCGTGTTGTAAGTGCTTTGAGAGAGCATTTCATTCACATTTCGCTCAGTCCACCCGTCTGTAAAATGGGTACCTGACTATTGGCAGTGGAAAATATTGTCTGAATGCTAATGATCATCGCCTGTAACTGGCTATGGTACTGTATGCTCCCAATGGAGTTGAGAAATCCTTAAATTGAACAGGCCTGCTGAGGTCATAATAATGTAAAGTCGCATAAGCGGGCGTTAGCCTTGATACGAGACTTATAATAAACAGCATTATTATTATTACTGTTATTATTATTATTATTATCATTCAAATCTTATTCTTTTGAAATTTGGCCCACATTATGGTATGTGTGATAATGATGTTATCTGCAAGCTGACAATGCTGTAAATTTCATTATAAATGCTTTTGGTCATATTACAGCTAAATATGTAAAAATATATGTCTCAGAATAGCATGCGCGGGATGTGTCTTATGAGACCGGCGTCTTATAGGCTTACATTTATTTTTCATTCATTTGCTGTGATTAAAGTTTGGCATCTTGCTTTAAAGAAATTTGCATCAAGAATAAAGCATGACGTTTTATGTCTGGTAATGTGCATACAATTTTATCTCATTTTTCAAAAATCACTTTTTAAGTTTTGGACTCTGAATTAAGTAAAGTTTGGGGAGAGAGGCATACCCGATGTTATCAGTTCTGTACATGTGATCGGAGGCATTTGGTCCTAAATTACTAGATGGTAGCACTGTTCTCATTTTTAATAACAATGTTTGTTTGAACGGCATATGTTTACCATAAATAATATGTTTTTGAGAAGAAGAAAAAAAAACCAACATTTCACATACTGAGTTTCGGTTAAAACGCCGTTCAATTTGTTGTAGATACACAGTCTATAATATATCTTGGAATCCATAAGCAAGGCATAGGCCAGCGCGATGGCAGAGAGATGAAGGACTTGTTCCTGCGTGCGAAAGGTCCCCGGTTCGAATCTTATTGGCAACTGGTTTCTTCCTATTTATTTTCCACGGTGTTTAAAGCCATCGTCCAGCGGCGTCCCAAAGGGTTGGGGGGCGTGGGGTTCAAGCCTAGCCTCAGATATAGCCACAAATGTGCTGAAGAGGGGCATTAAAACCCGATTTGTGCAAACAATCTGTTAGCAAAGGTCCATAGAACCTGACTGAAATGAATCATCTAGTCTATTTCCCATCCAGCTTTGGGACCATTTAGTTCATAACGCGGTCGATGATATCGCATGATACAAACTTGCATGACCAAACTGTATTAATCACCAGGGCAACAGAGACATTATTACTCCCCCCCCCCCCNCCCAATCTTCTCAGTGGTTCAATTATTCACGACGTTATGACGGCAAACATCTGCTTGAAATGACACAAAAACTCGCGCTAGACGTGACAAGTTCAGTACTGGACTGCACTGAGTCTAGAATTCTCTGTTGTTGTTGTTGTTTGCCTCCTCAAATATTATTTGTTTACTTGTTTGTTTAGCGCACCAGCCTGTGAAAGCTATTTCTCTTTTAGGATCTCAGTGTCAGCATTGTTATAGAAATCTGCCGCTTCTCACCTCCACCCCCCACGCCCCCCCCCACACACAGACACAATTCCCATATATCGGGGGGGGGTATGGGGGAAGCCTCTGAAAGCTTAAGACTAGCTCTTATGAATGGAATAAGAGAATTTCTAAGACTGCAGTTTACGTTTGATGTGGAGCAGATCTCTTAGACTGAAGGGATGTGTTATTATACTGAACAAAACCTGTTTTAATTTAGCACCCACTCCCTCCCTGAAGTCTGTCCGATACACAAACTCTGTCCCTCACCCTCCTCCTCTCACCCTCCCTGCCCCCGCCCCCAACACCCTGACCAACAACCACCCCCGCTAGGTTCGCTGACAAGGACGAGACTCAACATTCGGTCTAGATCTAGAAGATTAACTCACTGATGGAAGTAAGAGCATAAGACTAAGTCCTTCAGTATTTGATTTGAACTCTGACATACAAGAGGTGTCCAAAACTTACTCTGTTTTTCATCGGCCTTAT
>JAWQUT010000208.1:83013-97478 GCA_033807755.1 Ellobium chinense
TACGCTACTTTTACTTTCCGGATCCAGCGGCCATCTGGGCTTGAGCCCTTTGGCGGTATGCCATGCTGTGGTGGTATGCACAGGTCTTTTCCAGTTATTGGGGATCAAAGTCTAGGGTATTTCCAAGATCTGGCTTAGATGGAAAATACTTGTAGAAATTGATATAAAATCGTCTAGTATTCTAAACAGGAACACACATCCATCTGATTCGATGCAGTATCCACAGCCAACTGTATTAGGAATTACGGGATCAAAGAGATTAAAGAATTTATGTGCATTTAGTAGGCTAATAATGTCTCGTGTAAATGCACAGCTTGAAAGTGTATGCACGCACTCTGTATTTTTTTTTCCTGCGTTATGTTCGTCGTATTTTAGTTGCTTTGCTTTAGGTTGCGGGAACCTAACTGGTTAAATAAAATGGACTAATAGAGTCGACAGTAACAGAGTATAACATCTGTGTAGAAATAATCGTATAGCATGAAACCACACCACAAAAGTGGTGAAATTCAGTCCTGATTTTGTAAACCAATAATTGTTGCAGGCCGTGTTTCCCAATGGCTTCAGCGGATTTCATTAATTTGTGCGGGCCTGTGATCTGCAAAAGAAGGCAAAAATGTTAACCCCTTTTCATGTAGACTACTTTAAAATTGTGAAAAATCTAAATGAAGGACCCCCACTGTACACAGTATATCATTTGAGCACAGTGGTGGCACCAGACCTGCAGACTAGTCTTGGCCATCTCGAAACGTTCCTTTGGTTCTAGGAGAAATTTTTATTAAATGGCTCAAAGAAGCTTTTACAATTTGGTTCTTGCAATCTCTAACTATATCGTTTGCTCATAATATACTATGTGTATCTGGGCTAATAAAGTTATTGTTGTTACTATTGTAGCCGAGACTTGCATTCCGATGGTAACGACTGGATGGCGCAGCTTTAAGAATCAATGAGGAAAGTGAAAGAAACAGTCCGCATCCCTCCACACTAGCAAGATGTCCGGAAAGGGTAGCCCAGGCAATAATGATTTGCGTGGGCATTTCCGAGCACGATTGTTCACAGTTCATTACCGCCCGGCTGTCGGTGTGTAGCTGCAAGACTTGCTGCCTGCGACAGAGACGAGATAATGGTAGGGCAGGATCGATTGTCATGCTCGAACTTTTATCTGGTATCGCGAAACGAAGGTAACCATAATGAGTAACAAAGTGTACGTATTTTGATGGAGTAAAATAAAGTACTCGGCTTGGCATACTAAGCTTACGACAGGCTGTTTTATCTTCTTATATGAGATTTAAAAAATAGATGAACAAACTTTCACTTTCTTAATATAAAAACGACGTTAAATAAATAAAAATAGCTGGGTCACCACGAAGACATTTTAAATGAACATGAAACATTAAAATGAAAATATTATTCCAGAAGGAAACTTGTTTTATAGTGCTATGCTCTCTTATACATCACATCCATAATACATAGACTAACTCTACAACAGTGCATGTCTGTGGCAATATCGTATTTCATTTAACTTCCTGCTTTACTTAATATGAGCCTAAAGTGCAATGTTCATACCAAGAAAGAAAAAATAAACAAGCGTACAAAAGACTGAATTAACTTCGCCGTTCAAGTCCTAGTATCAAGGGACATCTGCTGTCGCGATTACTCAACAGACTTCGGGTATCGTCCAGCATTACGAGGGAAACAGGAAGTGGTCGCCAAGTGGTTAAGTCCTCGTGCGAGTTTTCACGTGTCCCATTTTTTTTTCCAAAGACAAAAGAAAACCAAACCTGCAGTTAGAAAACGAAATCGATGACGCCCTCTGCGCATTGTTGCATGAGAGACCAGGCAGGGATAACCCTGTTTTCTCCTTCTTCAGGCAAAGGGCAGTAATCAACGTCTAGTCCGGTGTCTAAGACCAAATTAAATAGGCTAATTTGGATCGACCATTACGTGACTGTTTGGAAAACCCAAAATGAAAGAATAGAAGCTGCAATGAGAAGGCAACATTGCACTGGCCACACTACGAGAGAATGAACTATTACCTAGTCAGCTCAC
Organism: Ellobium chinense; assembly: GCA_033807755.1. Classification (NCBI taxonomy): domain Eukaryota; kingdom Metazoa; phylum Mollusca; class Gastropoda; order Ellobiida; family Ellobiidae; genus Ellobium; species Ellobium chinense. The sequence continues at coordinate 85,060 of JAWQUT010000208.1, forward strand.
TACAAGCCCACGGGAGTGTAGGGGTGGGAGGGGAGGGGGTGGTCCTTCGAACTCATTAGTTGCAGCAATATATTGTTCTAACCTTCAAGTTTGTTTATTTATGCCAAAGCCAATCAAATACAATATATTACACAACAGTTCAGGAAGAATAGACACAAAAAAAACAAAACTCAGGTGCACAACTGACATCTCTGTTTCTCTCGTCCTCTTTCTCTCCGTCTCACACTCTCTGTCTCACTCTCTCACTAACTTTCTCTTTCATTTTCTCACACTCCCATTCTCTCTCTCTCGCACTCACTCTCCCCATCTAATGTTAACAGCTTCAGTTGCGCCTTCCACATTATCCCTTTAGATCAGACATATTTATTTATTCTTACAATTGCCAGTATTTCCAATAGACCAGCTTATATACAGGAGGACTCCTTAACATATTTTATCGAGCTCAAAAGAAAGACATCGAATATTTCTGCCAGTAGTATTGTGCCAGTGATTGTGGGCAAAACAAAAACTCCATTACCGAGGGAGATAAATGAGAAATAAAAATACTCTAGATCTTTGCAATATCATATTTTTGGTTTTCATCCCGAAAAGCCCGTAGTGATGGTAGGGCTTTGCTCTACACCGATGGCGTCAAACTGAATACAGAATAAACCCAGCCCTATCTCCAAGGCACTTCAGTTCTGTAATAATTTTAAAAATCTCACAGGAACAGAACTAAGTTTCAGCTCTCGCTCCATTGCACCATGGCTTTCTGATAGATTATAACGTATTGAGTATCCTCACACTCCATTTCAGAGCCATTTATAATTCATTTCTTCATTTTCGCGTGTTAGATCGTGTGCAGGATCCTGATCCAGGGGCGAAGTTAGAATCCGCAGAGCCCTGAAGGATGAGAGCCTTCCTTTCAGTACAGTAGAGACAGAGAGATAAAACAGAACGAATAAAGGAGAGACAGAGAGTGTGTGTAGAGAGATTATCACTAAATTTTCTTAAGGTTTTTGTTTTTTTTGTTTGAGTCGTTTAATTATTACGGAGCACACATGAAAGATGTCTGGGGCCCCGTGGTTCCCTAACATAAAATGGTCATGTGTGAGCCAATGTCAGCCATAACAACAATAACGACAACAAAATGAATATTCGTTCGACCCCTGCATCTTCTTCCCTCTTTCTTTCTATCTCATTCTCTTTGCCGTGTTATGGAAAAAGACCGTAAGTATCGAAATTACAATTTTACAAGAGACACAAAACATTAGCAATAATGATAATATATAACAAAAAAAAAAGTATCGCGTTGCGCCGATCTTCATCGGTGAATCAGTGACGTATATGGCTGACTATCTTAGAAATACAAGAGCTAGGATAAAATAGTTCAGATGAAACTATAGAGAATCTTAAGCTCTATGCAAAGGTGCTGTTACAAAAAACCCTCCTACCATGCTAGCCCAGCAACACTAACTACCTCTATAGAAACGTAAAGTAGTTGGAATGCACTTGCAAATTCCATTATCTGGCATTGGCTACATAAACAGTCAAATATTCAGTTGTGTGGAAATATAATGACAATATTAATAATAATGCATACCGGTAAATTTTACCCGTCTTATCACAAAATAGCACATTTGCACTATATATTATGATTTATAGTGCTTATTTGTCTTTTGGTCATAAGATGACAGTAATGTGGCACATTCGTTTCTTTTCCGTAAAACTGCATCTCCAGTTCTTTCAACACCTCACCGCTCTTTTCCTTTTTATAAATATTTTCTCATCCTCTGATACAGGTCCCTTAAGTAAGCCTCTCCCTCCCACCTATGAGCACAGGGCCCTGGACTTGCGTCTTTCCAGCCCATTTCATTATCCGACACTGGCTGCGTCCAAATAATCTCCAGGGTATTAAATTCATCGCCAGCTACAGGCCACAGCCATTCAGCCAGCCGTTAACCTCACTTCTTAATATTCCATGTCTCCAAGCAAACGCTGCATTATATAAACTAATTACAGAATGGAGACACTCTGTATTATTCAGATCCATAATAAGGACCCGACGATCTTGCGGTTTAAAAAAATGGTAAAAAAAAAACAATAATCGAGATGTGAACTCGTATTCATCGGCGTAACCCGGAACAAAAAACTGACGGGTGCACCGATTCCTCTCTTTTACTCCATTCAGCACTGAATTTTTCTCGTGTCAAATACGTTTACACGATTCCTTGCGAACTGGTCATCCATTTGTTTATTCTTAGTGCCTTACTAAGAAAGAATCGTCTTTCCAAAACTTGCAATAAAGTTTTAATATCCCTTTACTTTTAGTACGTCATTACCGTTTTGTTGTTTTTTTTTTTGCAGTTTAAAGGACCTTTATATATACACTTGTTGTTGTTATTATTATGCATAGTACTGTAAAGCAGCAATGATATAGGTAGATATGCCCAGAAAAACGAGTCAGGAGAAGATCGACAGGGCAATAGAAAAATATGCCAGTAGACTAGATTGTTTAATGAGCAAGGAGGTTGTAGATGCTGGATCACAGCCCCCACCCCCCCCCCCCCCCCNCCCCACCCCCAGGAGGAGTTTTAGAAAGGCTACCAGAATCGCCACTCCCTTCACAGCGCACACCACGTCAAAAAGAAGATGTGGGTTACAGGAATGTTGTATCAAAGCGCTTCAATATGATCTATGCCTGTTCAGCGCAATCTATCCTGTCGCTACCCCACCCGTCAAATATAGGTCTGAAATTACGTGGATACGTCGTTGCTGGCATAACACTGCAATCCCAGACTTTATGGGGAAAACAAGAAAAGAAACATAATAAAGATATTCTTCGGACTCTTGTCTCGTCTCTTTTTTTTTCTTTATTGCAAGTCTGTTTTGTGCATTTAGAGTTGGTTTTTATTAATAGTAATAGCTCGATTTATAAATCTCGTATCCAGGTTAATGCCCTTTCAGGCGACTTCACATTATTACGACCCCTGCAGGCCAGATTACTCAAGGACTTTCTCACATCCCTGGGGAGCATACAGTGCCACAATTTCCGTACCCTGATCATGAGTATTCTGGAATTTTTTTTTTACTGCCTATAGCCAGGCACTTATGTTACAAACAGGTGGACTGAGGAAAATCCGAATGAAATGTTTTTCCCCAAGGCACTTACTACACGCCCGTGGTCGGGAATCAAACGCATGGCCTTCACATTCCACAGCCCAAAGCTCTAACCTTTCACACACGCTGTGATTTGAGAATGTGGTTGCATATCGGAGAATGAGGAAATGGACTTGATTATTCCACACCATTGACTTTAAAGCTCGATTCCGCTGACTGAACAAGCATGCACTGTCGCTATATTATAAATATAGCAAAAGGATTAGGGTGTGTGTAATCACATGGGGGTGCCATTTCCAGGACGTATCGGATTGTTTGTGAAAAGGGTTGAGAACGTATCATAAGTCGCAAAGAAATTAAGCATAACTTTTAACTACAAAAAAACATGCTGCTAGTAGATAGCTAACACGACACCGTTTGAAATCTTATACGGCAGTGTAGCATATTTATTCTAAGGTTCAATACAGGCATGAGAATTAATATATAGACTAGTATATCGTCCATAATAACAGCTTTAGAGCGCTTATATAATTTTCATTCTATATCGATGTTCCAGGACTTTAAGCGTTGCATATTACCATACATTAATGCACCATACAGTTCATTATCTAGCGTTTAAGGTTTGGATAATCAATTTATGACTATTTGGTATCATTTTTTTTTTCATTTTATGAGCCGTTTGGGAACCCTTCATCTAATGTGAAGTTGTGGTTAATTTGTACGGGCTTTGCTAGCTTTATGTCACTATTAGCACAACAGATGTTGTTACTGTTGCTGTCGCTGTTCTTGGTGGTGGTGACTTTAGTGATGTTGTCGTTGTCGTCGCTGTTGTTGTCGCTGTTTTTATGTTGTTGTTGTTGTTGTTGTTGTTGTTGTTGTTGTTGTTGTTGTTGTTGTTGTTGTTAATGATGACGATAATACTGATGACGATAACGATGGTACTGATGATGATGATGATGGTGACGGTGACGCTGATGATGTGTTAGCTTTTATAAATTTTCCTAATGAGTGGATTTCCTATTAGAAAACATCAGACTGTGGGATGCCGCACACTTTCCATGTCTACTGTAAGAGGTATTTACTAGGGCTTTTGGACGTTAACCCTCTAGTGCCCAGCCCTATTTACAATGGCACAAAAAGTCCGAGCTCCAGTTTTTTGAATCACTTCTGAATCCACTATGCTGGAAAAAGCATCAAAATGATGATAATAATAATACTAATAATGCGGTTTCCAAGTCTCATATCCAGGCTAATGCCCGTTCATGCCACTTCACACTATTATGGTGGGGGTGATGATCTTGGTTTGCTTTTTCTTTGTTCCACAAAATGTATCAGATCTGATACGCTGGGCACTAGAGGGTTAAAGTATTTCTCCTCTGGAAGTATTGTATAAAGCTGGTTTTCGCAGAAATATCACAGCAAATTACTGCGCATCTTTTTTTCTTGAACTGGTAAACTATACATTTAGTGAATAAGGTCACTGTACAGAACAGAAGCACTTAAGTGTAACTACAGTCGACTCCGCTTAATCGCCCATCCTCGGGACCACGGAAAAAGTGGTCGATTAAGCGGAGCGGCGATTAAGCGGAGGAAGTAATTTCGGCCATCATTTTGGTAAGGAGATTAAATGTCTTTGATGCTGAGGTTTCATATCGTGCATTGACGCCTTCTCGTCGCCAGACTCTGGACAAACTCGAGTTTGACGGTGTTGTAGCGCACAAAATGTTTGATCTCCGCGGTCTCTCTCATTGGCCACCTTGCAGTAGCCCAGCAGACAATAAGGAGTAGGATGGCATGGTCGGGGTAGACCGTTCATCCACATGACACGTTCTCTGATCTAACCGAAATCCACCAGACAGGCGCAATCAAGGCGTGGGGGGAGGAGACNGATGATGATGGTGACGGTGACGCTGATGATGTGTTAGCTTTTATAAATTTTCCTAAAGAGTGGATTTCCTATTAGAAAACATCAGACTGTGGGATGCCGCACACTTTCCATGTCTACTGTAAGAGGTATTTACTAGGGCTTTTGGACGTTAAAGTATTTCTCCTCTGGAAGTATTGTATAAAGCTGGTTTTCGCAGAAATATCACAGCAAATTACTGCGCATCTTTTTTTCTTGAACTGGTAAACTATACATTTAGTGAATAAGGTCACTGTACAGAACAGAAGCACTTAAGTGTAACTATTACTTAGATACCCCTTTTTGATTCAGCTTGTATCACCTAAACAATTTACTGACAACCAATGCATCATCAATAATGCTCAGTTATGTTTTTTTTAAAAAGTATCACAGAAGTTTTGAAGTTAACAGAGCTTCTTGCAAATGCTTGTAGACATATTACTGATGGTTGACTGGCTCAGCAAGGAAAATCTGGGCAGAGATACAAGAACATTATGACAATATGCTGGCTATCTGCTGTGGATGTGAAGACGTTAACGTTACCTTCCAAGGAAAACTGTCGAACTGATAAATGAATAAGGGTCAACGTCCAAATATCGCTTTGATTTCTTATAAAACTCAAGGTCATAATGAAGGAGGGACTGTTGCCGGATGAATGCAAACACGACAGAATGGGGAAATGGACTTGATTATTCCACACCATTGACTTTAGAGCTCGATTCCGCTGACTGAACAAGCATGTCGCTCTTAATTGGCCACAGGGTAATCAGTTAAAGGCCCGCCCTGGTATAAAGAGTGAGGAAAGGCATAATGGGACACTTCACAAATCTGAATTCCAACGTACGCTTTACATTGGAGCGATATTTTGCATAAGTTTGCAGATCGATTTTTCTTTAAATCCTTCCCTCTTAGGGCATCGCGACGTTCAATAATGGCGTAACAATTATTTTTTTCCAGGTAGTTGAGGGTCTTACCGTGGTAATACTTTATATTATATTTACTTTCAGTCATGGTTTTTCTATGTTAATATTATTAGCTTCTCTTTTCCATGCAGTACCCATAATTCCTCTAATACCTCTTGCCCATAATAACAACTGCTGGACTAGAAATATTACCGCTTTGTCATAGCTTATAATGTTAGTATTACAAGTAACCGCTGGTTTACCTTTCTTTCGAATGTCACGGTTTAACAAAAAAAAAATTGATTTAACACCGTTTCATATTTGAATAAAAGCAAATTCATTTCAGTAGAGGTATTGTCCACGGCCTTTTTTTTTTTCAACTTTTCGCATTGATTCAAAGAGCAGAACGCCTATGCGTCGCCGTAGTCAGGCGTTTCTCTCTAGATGGAGGAAGGAATACGAACTAAGAGAGGGCTTCTGTTTCAGAATGTAGTAGAACCTAATGAAATCTAATCTCACGATGTCAAATTCTTTGCTATTCTGTGTTAAAGCTCTGGTCATGAATTTTATAGTTCTATATTAAACTAGTCAAAGCACCCCGCAAATCTGCGGGGTATATTCTGTGGAACAAAATAACCAAACCATATCTACACACATTATTGTACTGTTCCTCTTACAGTAACAATAGCATTCAAACTCGTAGTCATAAATAAGTAATAATATAACGGATAAGCTCTGAAAAAGGACAAAAAAGCCAAACGATTTTTCTTCGCGCCAGCTCTCTTTTGCAAACCGCCAGATTTGAGGAATGTGGCTTCATAACGCCATCGTGTATGCAGACAGCATAACAGGTAGTGAAGTGAAGCGCATAGACACCAGTTTACAAACAAACAAAAAAAAAATGAAACTGGTATTTCGGAAGTGAGAAAGTCCTTTTTCTATCAATTCAGAGGCAGTGGGTACACGGCTGCTAACAATAAAAAAAAGGGGGTCCGTCTACAGTGAAGTTCTGATTCAGCGGGAAATTTGAGACACCAATTTCGACTCAAATGGCCCTGCACAAAATCGGCCAATTTTTTTTTCTAATGAAAGATTTCCCTCGCAATCTTGAATACCTCACAATCTCAAATCTTCACACTGGTGCCCCATGAATTCGAGATAGTGAGGTTTTACTATACGTGAGGAACAAGCTTTAACGACGATCTCACTTTACCTACCCCGGGCTTCCATCCAGAGCATATATGGGAGACGAAGGTAGATACGCCTCTGGTCTAGAATCAATAGAGAGAGTTCTTAGGTTAAGCTTCACATTTCTGATAATTGCTTCCGCGTAGAAGGTCATTCTGCTTTCACCTGCGTTTGTTTGTTTATTTGTTTTTTGTCTTGGCTGTTTTGTCAACAGGATAACTCGTAGTTAGGAAAACTATTCTAAACCTTGGTCGAAAGGCTGGGCCTGGTTTTGCTATAAACACACTTATAATGCATGGAAATATCAAAGCTACTCTATAAAGCAACGATTCAGTCATCCGGACGTGCTGTTTAATTTGGATGGGGACAAAAAAGTCTCTCTTTCCACATGAGTAAAAAATTTATGTTGGGCCTATTGTTATCCCCACAGTGTACATTGAAGAACAGGGTAATGATATTAGTTCATTAAAGGTTAAATACGGCGTCCCTGTGTGACAATTCCGCTCACAATCAACAAAATGCAATTTTCACTGGTCTGGCTCAGCCACACATGGAGACTGAGCTAGTAAAATCTTGTCTAAAGTGTCATGATGTTTGTCTGGATGTGTCATTGTGTTGGTCTGTAATGCTCACGTAAACAGACCCGTTTTGTTTTCAATGTTTTATTGGGCATTCCAGTGTGGATAAAGAATCGATTCCATTGTGTATAGAGATCAATTTCATTGTGTAAAAAGATAGGGTGGGTTTTTTTATTTCTTTTTCCCAAAAACTCGACTGATGCACTTTTTTAGGAAAATTAGTTAGTCTTATTTTTATGCATTTCGTTTCTTAGCTTCAAAACTTAATGCTCTCAAAGTTATGCCATTATAACGTAAATAGAATGCCCATGGGAAGTACATTCATCCTTGAATTATATCGTTTTATTTCAAAAGCTTTCAGACCTGGCTTGCTATCTTTTTAGAAATACGATCTTGAATTACTTTTTTTCTTAAGTTTAAGGGGAAACGATGATATTATCACCCTTTCTAATTCAATAGCTTCAGACACTTTAGTTCTAATGCGCATATTCCAATCTAAACATTGTTTAGCAATGAAACTAGTAAACTAAAATCGATATGATAAATTATAACCACTTCCTGTACTGAATCATACCAAATGACAATGCTCCTCTCAGATTACCATTTACAGAGACTATTATGGTGTATGGATGGTCCTGAAATTCGGCCATGTTGGCAGGTGNNNGGGGGCATTACCAAAACCAGGTTCGATTCTAACTATTACCGTTTTAATTTCCTTAAATCAAATTTACCCTTCAGCTAGAATAAAAAATCAAGTCAATGCACATGAATTCAATGCCATATGGGCGCGACGATAGACGTCATGGCATACCCTATGTCGTCCTGGCGTCAACATTGCTGGACACGGAATCTCACTTGCAGGCTGTCATGGAAGGAGGAAACAGGGATTAGCAATGATATTCAAACGTGTTTGAATGTGAAATGAAAATTCCACAGTTCCATGGTATCAAAGGATAATGCTGGAAAAGATAAACCGAAAGGGAGAGAGTAGGATGGATTGGATTACGCAAGTTACCTTGCAACTGGTCAACAACGGCGAGCGCACACGCACATACACACATGCGCCCGCGCACATACACACACGCGCGCGCGCGCGCACACACACACACACACACACACATACACACACACACACACACACACACATACACACACACACGCATGGAAGGTACACTGCAATACAACATGAGGTAAAAGAAAAACTGGCTAGGTGAAAGGAGAAAAAAAAATCTAGGTCAAGCTTTCATTTTGCATCGGGCAAGGTTGATTGATTTTATCACTGAATTAAAGGCCATTAATAGCTGAACCTGACCGGAAACCGGAACTCACACGAAAATTCTCATCGGAAGTCAGCACGAACCGGAAGGTGCTACACGCTAAGGAAAATGTCACCTGTGACGCCACCGTGTGAAACCGCCGATAAGCCAGAGAACTGGAATTGATGAAATGGAGAACTGTTTACATTACGGTTGGCTTACGTGCACTGCTTAATCACCAACCTAGTTATAGTACCGAATACCGGGTGAGGTGACCCATGATAAAGTTTACCTAAATTTAAACTATCATAACTTCAATAGTTCAAATTGTATGCATTTAAAATTTGGCAAACATTAGCATCCGGATATTTTCTGGTAATGCTGGAAATTTCAAATACTTTGGTGCAATGATTATGTTGGAAAATACCAATGCTTTGCCCGATATGCGTTTTGCATATTGTCCTCCGCTATATCTGGTGTCTTTTTTTTCACTCGTATTCCCTATGACAAAAGTATGGCACCTAAATTAATGAAATTTGCAACCTTTTTTTTTTTGTCACCCTGTATATACTGCCCGTCACTGAAACAACAACGACAACCACAACAAAACCAACAAATTATTCTAAAAAAAACCGCTTCATGAGTTCCCACTTCCAATCTTTGGTATAATTTTAACGAAATAACACAATCATCATCAAAACTTAAACAATAAAAAAAAATGGAGCAGTATATCTTCTCATAATCTGTAATTCGAAGACCGAGAAAAAGAAGTCCATCTTATTTCATTAGACTAGATGGATAATGTTAGGAAGTGCAGTAGAAGAAGAATTTCTGCACATTTAATATATCCCTGGATATCTTCATCATTATCTGCTTATTGTTACTGTTATTATTTGAAGCAAGCACATCAAATCAATGTAGCATTATCGTAAGCAATCGGCTTTGGGCAATTTACTGGGCGTCGTAATAATGACATTGCTCTAATGTCTGGACTCATCTCTTCTTTTCTTGCAATGAACGAGGCACAGATACCTGTTAAATCCCGGGAATGCACGCTGTGATCCTCCCGGACATGTCGAAGGAATTTAAAAGATTTTTAATAATAATAATAATGCGGTTTTCAGTCTCATATCCAGGCTAATGCCCGCTCATGCGACTTCATACTATTATTACCCCAGCAGGCCTGATCACTCTAGGACTTTCTCGACTCCCTGGGGCGCATACAGTGCCGCTGCCATTTATAGGCGCTGATCACTAGCATTTCTGACAATATCTTCCACTGCCTATAGCCAGGTACCCATTTTACAGACGGGTGGACTGAGGAAAATGTGAATGAAATGCTTTCCCCGAGGCACTTACACCATGACCGTGGTCGGGGACCTTTAGATCCTGAGTCCAACGCCGTAACCATTAGGCCACGCTGCTTTGCACACAGTACACGGGATAATATGCATTTGATGAGGAAACATCGTTCCACAATAAATCGATCGTGACTGGAGGCGAGCAAGATGCAAAATGTGTGTGTAATGATGAAAGTAGAATGAGGCTGTAACATCACTTTGATTAAGGGAGAAGCGAACACAGATCAATTATGTAATGTAACAACAGTTGATGACAACAACATGTAAAAAGAAGAAGCTTTCTTAAGGGCAAAATATCTCGGAGCTCAATGCACTTCACGCCTTTTCTACCATTTCGTCGCTGTTCTAACATAGTGACGGAGATCGATCTAACTAGTATTCAGGTAGAGCTAGAGTTTTCACTATGCGAGATCAAAATCTGGTCAGTTTCAGGTGTTCGTGAAAATCACAACGAAAACTAATTAGAATGTTGCAAAATTGTTTATGCAAAATAAAGTAGTCATAGTAAGGATACACATGGTGTAAATAATTCAGTACCTCCAAAATGGCTATCTCCTTCACTATGTCAGAACAGTGACGAATTTGTTCCATCGGAATTGTCAGCATGCTCAGCATGGCTCGTCTTCAAGATGTCGTTGCATTAACCACTTGAACGCTCTGTTAACAACATTAGTGGCACCCTAAATGGTAGATAAAATTGACTCCCTATCCGACTACAACATATTATAGTCTACGTATTTATTTCAGTTACATCTTGGAAACTATTCACCACATTTCTGCGGTATGTTAAATCACAAAGAAATTACTAATTATATTATATGTGGTTGGCTTATGCCTAGATAAATAAACTTGAAACTTGAAACTATACTGATTGAGGCTGAATTTGACCACATGGCAAGCAAGTAATTATCTCTACCGAACCCTGATGAAATGCAGTTACGACATATTTATATTATTAGATTTACTTCCAATAATATAATAACTCTGATAACATACGTTCATCTGTATTAAGTGGCGTGGATTGTCTATGCACATTATGCAGTTCATGATGGTCTTCTTGGCCTTAGCCGAGCTCAGTGGTGTTTGACAGACCTCAACTCAACTGATAATCATTATGCGGTATTTTAAAGATGTTATGGAAAACATGCTATTTTAAAATGCAGTAGAATGCACAACTAATCGACCACTACAAATAGTCATAGTATAGTATGGTATGGTATGGTATGGTATGGTATGGTATGGTATGGTATGGTATGGTATGGTATGGTATGGTATGGTATGGTATGGTATGGTATAGTATAGTATAGTATATGTGGGCCTATGAGTTTACCGTTAGTTGTCTTGGACGAGGGAATAAGCACAAGATATTTCAGTACGCTAGCTAAGCTGCCGTCAAAATGAAGAACCTAGTACCTACCATTTTCATGTTTTGCTACAAATGACAAAGAAACTGTTTCTTTTGATAACTGTTGATAGAATAGTCGCATCGTTACTATTTTTTCACTGGCACACACTTCCTTAATTTTTCTATTTTGACCTAAGAAATAAGACTTCTTAAGTCAAATAAAGACAGTTACCATACTGTGTTTTTCATTAAAAAAATTGGGATTCGATTTCTAATTAGGTCAAAAAGTATACAATTTTTACTATAGACGCCTTTAAAAATTAGGTATCGATGCCAAACTAAGATTACCAGACGCAAAATTTCCAACGATTTTAACGATATAAAGATGTCCATTTGACCCAGATACGTAGGTACTAGGTTCTTCATTTTAACGGGAGTACGGTCCGACCGTACTAGGTCCATAAGCAGTCAATCGAATTGAGGGTTATGTAACTAGACTAAGAACTGAGATATCGAGTTCAGGTGGCTACTGGGGCCTTCCAGAATTTTTGTTTCNTATTATATGTAGATGTGGGCCTTTGAGTTTACTGTTAGTTGTCTTGCACGAGGGAATAAGCACAAGTTATTTCAGTACGCTAGCCACGGTCCGTCCGTACGTAGAGAAGTAATTAATAATAGTCCAGGGCCATAAGCACTCAATCGAAATGAGGGTTATGTAACTAGACTAAGAACTGAGATATCGAGTTCAGGTGGCTACTGGGGCCTTCCAGAATTTTTGTTTCGTGGG
>JAWQUT010000208.1:97495-112770 GCA_033807755.1 Ellobium chinense
GGGGGGTAAAGAGTAATTTTTGGTCAAAGAAAATATTGAAATTATGGGAGACTTAAATATTTCTGGATACATTCTCAATATTTGTGTGGAAGATTTTATGAGTTATATCGTGTAAACAAGTTCCTTAACCGAGACTTCCTCACAAATATCGCTCCTGAATGGTGGTAATCCTCCTGCTATAGACTGTATCAAGCTAAACTTATGATGAGCTATTTTTTTTCACGTGACTTTCATATATTAAGCCTTCATATGCTATCAACAGCTTCATAATGGAGAGCTTTCGCATTAACGATGCAATCTCTTACCATCGTAATAATTACATTTGTGTGTTGGTGCACAGTGCTGTCTGAGTACTGAACAACATGAAGAGTTATTGTAATTCATTGACGTGTAAGAGAAACCCTCTTTAATGCAAGTTCCCATAATTGTCAAATGGCGACTTACGCTTCATTTTGACTTGCTTAAAGATCGTAGCTCTTCAGCGACTGTGTTAGGAATGTAATGAGACTTGCTAGTCTATATATATATAGACAGTGGTTCAGGACTCCAGTCTCATTGGAGACTTCTCCAGGCTGTTTACCCCGGCGACCTCCAATATTCATTTCATTCCATCTTTCATTATCCATAATCCATATTCATCATCCCCTTTCCTCTCATTCTTCTCTTTTTCTTTCCTTCCTTTCTCTCTCTCTCTCTCTCTCTCTCTCTCTCTCTCTTTCTCTTTCTCTTTCTCTCTCTCTCTCTCTTTCTTTCTTTTTTCTTTATCTTTTCTTTCCTTCCATCGGATAACCTGTCCATACCCTTGCCTCCATCAATTCATCCGCTTTTCTGTCTGTTTTTCTTCCGTCTATATGTCCGTCAGTTTGCATGTCTGATCATTTGCCCGTGCTTCTCTCACTCGCTTGCTCTCCTTTCATTTTCTCTTTCTCTGTAATTCCTTTGTGACTTCGGGATAATAATTATCATGATTGTGAATATCCCCATTTCATCATGTACTCTTCACTTCCAACCCACAGCTATTGTGTGGGTCAGCATTTCCCTTTGTCTACTCTCATAGCTAATCACTTTTACATCCTCTACATAAACCACTGTAACTCATGAGATATACAGAGACAGATACGACAGTTCACCAGCCCCGGTCTTCGAGTTCGATTAATTACTAAGTAGTGAAATCAGTTTCTCCGTAGACCCAATTTCACTTTCGACTTTCTTTCCAGACGGTTCTAAATTATTACAGATGAGAGAAAGAGAGCGGGAGAAAGAGAGAGACAGAGAGAGAGAGAGAGAGAGAGGGACAGAGAGAGAGAGAGAGAAAGATTGAAAGAAAAAAAGTAACATTCTGGATTGGCATTCAATGAAATGATTTGCCAAGTTTCCGTTTCCTTTCGCCCAGTTATCTTTCCTCGGTTTTCAGAAAATTGATACGAATTTTATTTTCCTCTCTCCAATAGCACGACTGGGTCAAACTGCTAAGAGATGCCAGCGATGACCCCATAAGATGACCGGGGAGAATCGGCCCTCTTAATTTACTTAAAGATCCAACCACCGATCTGTAAGACTAAATAAAGTAGGTCAGATTCAGAAATACGATTCCAGTGAAAAAGATGGTATCAACGGAAACACTGATTTGAAGACGTGCTCTTTTCGTCGGTTGTGGAAATGTAGCTTCATTGAGAGTTAACTCTAGAAGACTGGATTCTGATAAACCGGGAATTTTTACAATGACTCTCTGACGGATTGTCTTTAACCCTCAAGGACCCATTGTGCCATATGTGGCACATGAGCTTGGTGTTTTCGTAACAAAACAACATATGTGTAAATGAGGCCTCAAAGAACCAGCGTACAATGGCATAACAATAAACAGTCTATACAGACATTATAAAAGTTAAGCTGGAAAGATGTAAACTATTTACTCAAAACACAAAAGGAACCAGCTTTGTCACTATATTAACTTTTCTACTCTTGGGACTTACAGGGTTAAATCCGGGATTTTCACATTAACAGTGGCGAATTTCCGGTAAATCTGAAATTTTCACAGTGACACTCTGACGGACTTCGGATAAACCAAGATGGATTTCACATACATGAACATGTTTTTGCTCACGAGCTCAAGCACAGTGGGATCCTTAACTCAAAGGGCCATGGCTCACACTGGCTCACACGGTTAAAACAGAATTAAGCACTCTTTTTGTCCACAGTCATCAAGCCAAATGCAAAGGTTTTAACACTGTTAGAGAAATGTTTCCATCGCATTTCCACCAATACAAAAAGCGGTGGCTGGTAGCGAGGAGAACAGTGTTGAAATATTGACGCTTTGGGTGAAGTGTCTTTGGTGAAGGGGGCGATGACATAATAATACTATTATTGACTGAGACAGGAAAAAGCGAAACTCACACGTTCTTGATCAGATTCCTGTGAAACAGATATGACAATATTTTGATATTCGACAAATGTCCCTGGAAGCCACTGCTAGCGTAACTGCAGCACTGGAACTTCTAGGATATTATTAGGTGTGAGTATTTTCACTGGCCCTTCCAATATATTATGCTGCTCAAGGCCTCTAACGCTTGAGCCGTTTTACCATCTGAAATCGGATCTACAATAATATTACTTGAATGTTTACGTTCAAAGAAAACTGTCAGTTACAAACTGCTGGCAAGGTCGCTTTTGCTCGGAGTCCATGTAAGCCCGTGTAGATTCAATCTACCTTTACCGAAGTAATACTCTTTTTTGCGGAGTCTCTAATCCATCAGATAATGGCTGCATAGCCTAGCTTGTACTGTAAAACGGCTTTAAAACTTACGAAGTTACCAGATGTCCTACTAAACTAATGCACTATGGCCAGACAGACGCCCGGTGGGCGAAGAAGAGCATTTTCATGTTTGCTTCTTACGCACTGAAAAGATAACATGCAACCTTCTATTTACTACAGTGAAGCCCACATTGTGGTTAGGGGGAAGTGTAGTGTAGGGGAGCTGTGATTTCCAAGGCACGTGTACAGTAAACAAGCCTTCAAGACTAAAGGAGTAACAAGTGCGGCTATGGAAGTAATACTCTGCGGAAGCAGTCAAGTGGGAAAACAAGTCTTTCCTTGAATGCCGCCGACACGACTTTGTGGCTGATAAAGGTTGAGAGGAACAGTGTGCTGCTAGACAAATCTCTCTCTCTCTCTCTCTGTGTGTGTGTGTGTGTGTGTGTGTGTGTGTGTGTGTGTGTGTGTGTGTGTGTGTGTGTGTGTGTGTGTGTGTGTGTGTCATTTGCTGATGGTTGGAAGAAAAAGTATAATCTTCAATCAAATGTCAACCAGCACAATAAACAAGTGTTCTTGAAGGCGGCATCTGACGAGGGATTCAAAGCAACGATAGACATGTCCGGAATACAGTGATGATGACTATTATACTATTTTCAGTAACACGGAGACAGATCAGTCGGGAATTCGTGCAGAACTTGAACTTCGCTACCTTCATGTTTGTCATACTTAACTGCCACTTTCTGCATTACAGAACAAAACAAAAACAAAAAAAAAAACATCGTCGCCATATTGCTTTGCTTATATTTTTTGCTTTTTGCCTTCATGTTCCAATGCCAAAGACGAAAAACTCAAAAATGTTTTCTGGCATATTTGAAATTGCAATGGCCAGAATAGAATGAAAACAGCTATTTTGCAAAGCCCTTTTCCGAAATTTTAAGATGCTGGAAGTTGCCTGTTTCTCCCAGAAAAATTCCTAAGGGAACTTATAAAAGGACACTCGACCTTTTAGAAGACGCCTACCCTTGCATGATACCTCCAACGCGCCTCTAAGACCAAAAATGTTCACAAGTACGCCCCCAGAAAGTGATACTCCGTGACCAGACAAAACTCTGGGGTCCAGAACCACTATTCCCTCGCCGGTCTGTTTATCTACAAATCAGGATTTCTCTTTCAGTATTATTATCCTCCTCATCATCGACCACGACAGCTTTATCCCCCTTGATGAGATGATATTTCTCCTGGGGTGACCCCGTGCGATTAAGTGAAACCCCTGTCAATGGACTCGTCCGGGACTGCACGGCTACTGGGAGTGTTATTTTTCCATTTACTATGTGGGATAGTTCTGAGTTATTATTTTTGCTTGCTGATTTGGCCGTCTCTTTTCCTCTGGACTATAAGCCCTTGGTATGCCTGGTATTTCTGGTTAGTGTGTCAGACAGTGTCTCTCGATGGCATCTCCCTATCTCTGATTACCTAACCAACTCACTCAACCACATGACTGTCTACCCTTACCCCCTAAACTACCTACTAGTACTTACATTATAATAATATTACATACATACATACATACATACATACATACATACATACATACATACATACATACATACTCGTCTGGCTCGTTACCGATGTACCAACTGATTTTCGCACCTATCTTCCTTTATAAAATGTGTGATATCACAAGACACTAAAGTGTATGTCTCAATCTCTTGCATTGATATTTCAAAGGCAGAATTGGTTGGTTGGTTGGTTGGTTGGTTGGTTGGTTGGTTGGTTGGTTGGTTGGTTGGCTGGTTGGTTAGTTGGTTGGTTGGTTGGTTGGTTGGTTGGTTGGTTGGTTGGTTGGTTGGTTGGTTGGAGCTATTACAGTTCCCTAGAGCCGTTGTCCTCATCGGGGATTGCCAAGCAGCCCGACAATAATTTCCCTAGGTGAAGAACGATAGGGATGATACTTTTTTTTTCTAAAATAAGTGACTGATGCGAGTACCTTCTTTATACACTTAAAAGCTCTGCTTTAGCATCTTTTAAACAAAGGCAGCAGATTCCACTTAAAGAAGAGACGATCAATACTTTCCCGAGTACCATGACTGGAAGGGTGGTAAAACCTCAAGTATATACACGCCTCTCCTAAAACGCAAGTTTTTCGACTGTAAATTTGAGAACTGACGTCTAGACATAGAATGGGCGTCTGGCCAATGTCTGTCCAATGTATAGAGGCGTATAAAAAACTTATGTTAAAAACATTGGCATAAAAATAGTCTATCACAACGTGATGACAGTAAATTAGATCAGTTCCTGTAAAAATGTGTCGCTAACGATCAGTGGCAACAGCCTGGTAGTGTAACTCTTTTGTACTCCGTTAGCTGGGAAAGGAAACTTAAAACAAACAATCTCCAAGACTGGTGTGACAGAATAACACCGTTTCCTTTCTTTCTGACGAACTTCATGAAACCAGGACATCTTCAGTCGTCTGAGACACGATGTAACGTAAGCAAATAGTCATAATAAGATATAAATATGGTCAGTTGAATTTTTTTTTTCCAGAACTTCTGTTTTTAAAGACTTCTACAAATTTCACCCAACGCGGATGCGTCTATTCACAACGACCACTGCGTCTTTTCATCAGACACAAGAACTATTTGCAGGTACTTTTAGACCAAGCGATGAGTGAAAGAGTAGTTTGGCATACGGTTTCTTTGATTTTTCAAATCTTAAAACAAATTGTTAGCCTTATTTCTTGCTCAAGGGAAAATGTTCAAAGAGCTGGAAAAATGGAATGAGCGAAGCAAGAACAGCCGTCATTATCTAAAGACAGTGTTATCGGAAATTATTCTTAGAGCATGAAAATGTTCTGAAGTAGGGGAGATGATCACGATGTTTTGGGTTCAAAGAAAGTTGAGGTTGCTATTATGAGTGTGAAAGATCAGTGCAAGGCATACGTCATAAATCAATATAATGTGATAGATAGATAGATAGATAGATAGATAGATAGATAGATAGATAGATAGATAGATAGATAGATAGATAGATGGATGGATGGATGGATGGATGGATGGATGGAAGGATAGATGGATGGATGGATGGATGGAGGATGGATGGATGGATAGATAGATAGATAGATAGATAGATAGATAGATAGATAGATAGATAGATAGATAGATAGATAGATACATGGTTGGAAGGATGGATGGACATTATTCTGCCTGCCTGCCTGCCTGCCTGCCTGCCTGTCTGCCTGTCTGTCTGTCTGTCTGTCTGTCTGTCTAGTAAAAATGCTGCTACTCACTGACTATCTGCAGTGGCCTTTCAGGTTAATCTGCACATCGCTATGTGACGTCAAGAAAAGTCGTAAAAGTCTAGAGAAATCGGTGAAATCTCGAACAGAGTCGGAAAATGGTCGAACCGTTTAGTGGTTATGACAGTGTCAGCAGATAATTTCGAAAGAAGGATTCTCCACTACACAGCGCCTTTAACTACAGCGAAGTGATATTCTTCCCGATACAAGACAAACAAAACCCTCTAATGAAAAAAAAAAACCCCATCTTGTTCATAATGATATCTGAACATGAAGGATGTACTCATGATGTAGCGAAAGTATAAATTTAAGTGTCAGCTCGGCGTTACCGACCACTGTCGTGGGTCACAACAAAACTGAACGTTAAAATCGCTAAGTTTATTCCTCTCTCTCTGATGCTACAATAATGAACGGTAATACTAAGCCCCCCCCCNCCCAATCTAGCGCGTAGTTAAGCGTTGGGGGTATATGATGCGGATAGGGTTACAGAACAAAAAAGCATCACTGGGATAACTCGTAGACATCATTTTTATAGGGAAGTATCTCAACGTGGGCTTTTCCTTCCCTAACTTTGCCCCTAGGTATGAAGATGCCAACAGTATCAGACATAAAAGTATGCAGTTTTAAGTAGTCCCTATAAAATCAGATAATTGGCCATGTGGATTGGAGAAAGGGGTTGAATTTTAATTTCAAAAGTTTAGATAGGTGCCAGTACACCTGTAGACTCAGAATAAGTGAGATCTAAGCACTAAAGTATAAACCGTGTGGTTGTTGTAAGGTGTGGCGAGGTTACCCGGTTTACTGTGTTTAAAGGCCTAAACTTTGGGTAGCCCGATTCAATGCGAAAGTTCTCAGAATCTACTAGGTCTTGGAGCATTTTTCTTTGTGTCAAAATTTGGAAGAAGAGCTGAACAATACGTGTGGGAAGTATTTTAGCATGAGACCCATGGATGTGTTAATGAGGAATGTAAAACTTTACATAGCCAAGAGTCAAAGGAAAAATCAATATTGGCATCTTCACACGCCTAAGGCTAAACTAAGTATTAGGAGGGAAAGTCCCTTGATATTACCACCTGAATAAACCCGGAAGTGAGATACGAGGGTCAGGGCAATGAAAACGAATATTCCAGAACTCAGCTGTCACTCATATCTCTCGATGTGATGCAATGTGATTTTTGACAGTCTCACAGATGTTTTGTTCCCCTCAATCCGTACGTGAAAGATTTATCGCATTCACCAGTGAAGACGTACGTTTCAAATCACAATAGAGTGAGGTTGTTCTTCCTTGTTTCGATCTGAGGCGGTTTGATACTGATTGTCCCGAAAGATGTTCTGTCCTTCTATAAGTGTCATGTACAGGCTCATAAAAGCTGATGGTTCAAATCGTGATTTCTCCTCGATCTGTGACATTTTGATTGTAGCTTTCAAGTTGTGTGATTACTTCCTTGATTGATTTTGCATAAAAATGTGAGTGTTTTTGATAAAGATGATGATCTTGTGTCCTAATAATACAGTACATTTCAACAGTTTTCATTGTTCACAAAATGGTGGTCATTTGCGTCCATGAAAGACGAAAACGTGAAAACCCTTCCCATGAGATCGAAAGCTTTAAACTGTATTTTCCTCAGCAATAATGTACATAGCGGAATAAAGTTTACAAACACAGGTGTTATGACACGAAATATGTGTTCTGCTTAACACTTAAAATGAGTACATTTTTCCTATGAAACGACTAAACCGATAACCAAATTTCTCACAATAATATTCTCCTTTGTACGCAACATATGACAATACAACATTCATCAATACTAATTATTATCCTTGAGGTTGCAAAAATCAGGAATATTGTGGTGGAGATAAGGGGATATACACTTTTTTGTCCACTCGATACAAGGCATAAACCGCAAGTGTCTTGTTCATAGAAATGTTAAGACGAATCAATGCTGGATGAAAGCATGATTTTCTTTGCATAACAAGTAACGATGCAAAATAATGAGACAATCATACACAAAAAAACACGAAAAACGATTGACAACAAATGTTTTCGTTCACAAATTCCACTTCATGTGAATATAAAAAAATCGACATGAGTATTGAGCAATTTCGAAAAGTGACTTGACGCTCCGTGGTTGTGATGAAAAATTTCAAAGAAGACAATGAGAACAACGCTTTGAAAAAATATAGGGCTGACGTTACAAACAACAAAACAATCGTTGACAGTCAAGAAACTAAGGATACAGGACACCTCCTTCTGCCCACCTCCTCTCACAAACACAACTGTCACCCTTCAATCGAATCTTGTTATCAGTCCCATTAACACAAACAGTTAAAGATGGAAACTTCACTATATGGTTTTGATAGCACCAGCTATTTCCTACGAGGAACCGACTATGTTTAAGGAAAATAAGCAGAAAATCTCCATACCACTGTCTAACGTACCACACTAGCTTTCTAATTGCGCCAGGATTGAACATAAAGGAATTATGCATTTTTTTTGTACCTGCGTAATGCATTTTCTTGCTTATTCATTTCCAAGCACCACGATCTGAAACTGGCATCGATGAATTCTGATCTGATACTGGCCTGAGTCTGGGTTACCCTTTTGCAACAGAACTGATATTTCCAACTCTGAAAATTTTTAAGGTCTTATGGCTAATTACAATATTATAAATGCTCAATTATTTATTTGGCGGTTCTTTTATCTATATTGGCTCTACGTACTAGACTTACCCACATTGTAAACACGTATTGTAGAAAGTGGCCGAGTGTAATAGAAATATTATTCTGACATCTCTGACATAGTCTTGATTGTGCCTTTCGTAAGTAAAAGTTTTTCATTGATTGCTGCCTCGTCATAATTTTATAGTTTAAATTTGAACCTGAATTATCTGACAAATAACTCTCATTATAGATTGTAGCTCTACGAATACTGTATTTGCACAGTCTGATAAAAGTCTGAATATTATATTCTTCTCTTTTTTTTTTTTGTTCTTGTATTCGGAGTTGTTCGTTGACAATCTCATGACCATCGATTTCATCAAAGTCAAAAAGGAGGAGAATAAAAATACTCAAAAAAAACCGCAGCACGAGCATCTTGTTCGTATGTCGTATGATGGTATATCACGAATGGCAGTCGCGTGCGCGAAGCATGCTCACCCATCCACTCCAACCCTCACAGCCACGCATAGGTGCATTGAGTTCATACTGTCGTGCAGAATTAGATATCTAAGTCCTCTCGATATGGCTGAGAGAAATTAAAACAACTTTATACTATTATTTAGACGCTATGCCTGAATGCATGTGTATCCAGGCCAGCAGCATACATCAGTTGATTTTTTTAAATAATCAGGATTGACACAAAAGACCTAGATGTAATCACAATTGTAATACGAATTTCCCTGCCTTCTGTGTTCTAATCAAATTAGAACAGTTTTACCGTGCTCTAATCTGTGGTAGACAGTTCAGTAAATGCAGAATAATACACGATCCTAAAATGCAGATTTTTTAACGATCAAAACAAAACAAACAACCGATCGTTTGTTGGCAGCCTAGACTAAGATAACATTAGCAATGGAGGCAGAGAATAAAAAAAAGAGAGAGAGAGAGATAGCGAGAGAGAGACAGAGAGAGAAAGACAGAGGGAGAGCATAATTTTTCTTTTGGGGGATTGAGGTTTGGGACATAATGATAATAACTGTACATGGAAACAAACGGTCTCTCATACACTGTAATATTGACTATTCAGCCACACAAAAGAGAGAATATTCTAACGTCCTGAAACAAAAAAAAAATGTTCCCTGATGACAGGCCTACTCGTGATCTTCGAGTGACCTGTGCCTCTGCATCTGTTGGTGGAGATGAACGAGAAACTCTTCTCACAGGTAAAATGTAACATCCCAATCCACATCATCAGACAAGCACAGTTAGAAGATGAACAAGAGGGCTCTTCTCACAGATAAAATGCACCATCCCAACCCACATCATTAGACCAGTACAGTTTCACTTGACTGCTATGCTTTAACTTAAACTCACGTTCTCACAAGCATCCCTGGACCTACCTTTAACATTGCCAACTCCACTGTGGATATCACATACAAATAATCCAGAGTCTGTGATAAATTCAGTTCAGCCTTTTTTATACTGTTTTCTTTCAACACAAACAGTTAAAGATGGAAACTTCACTATAAGCTTTTGAAAGCACCAGCTATTTCCTATGAGAAACCGACTATGTTTAAGGAAAATAAGCAGAAAATCTCCCTACCACTGTCCAAGACGTACCATACTAGCTTTCTAATTGCGCCAGGATTGAACAAAAAAAAACTGAAATTGCAACCATATTACTACACTTGTTTATTATGCTTATGGTCATGATGGTAATAATAATTATTATTATAGTAAATAGTGTGTTGTACCAATGGTTATTTGCTAAATTTTGAGAAAGAGTGGATTTTTTATGAACATAACATCAATAATTTTCTGAGTTTATATTGCCAGTCATACATAGATCTAGCAATAATTTTTTGAATGTAAAAATTAACCTAGCATATATTATGACTTGTATTATTCATGAAGTAGATTATCCTATTATTTAGTGAAAAATATTCTAGTTGATCTAGGCTACATGCAGCAGGTATAATCTATCGATAAAAAGTTGTGTGATGGAACATTACTAACAGTGATCTTGACTGGATTAGTTTATCACCATAGTAACGCAAAATGTTCTGCTCCTCAGTAAAACTATTCTATTCAAATGTTACATGAAATGTAGGCACTGCACTTTGAATTTTGATTCTTACCCATTATAGCATCATGGCATAGCATCGTAACATTACCAGAACTAGTCCACATTTACATGGTCCAGTTAACTGCGTTTATCAAACGTTTTCTGGATGATATTTTGGGGTGGTGTTGAATAAACAGACCTAGTCTAGGTCAATCCAGCTATTGTTTTCAGCATTTGGTATCCGATTTCTGTTTCCAATTCACACTTTCATCTACTTCCTAAACCGACTGAAGAAAAAATGCAAAAGAATAATTTTCAAATGAGACTGGCTTCTTAGACTTACGAGGTCACTGCCCCTTTCTTGTATCTATCTTCAGCCTATTGCTATTCTAAATCGTGTATGTCTCTAGATCTGTATCTAGGTCAGTAGTCTAGGTCTATTTTAGAATATATATTTTTTATATCTCTTGCAGTATACACATAGTCTAGATCCAGTCTAGACTTATGTCTGCTATGCTGTTCCCCTTCGTGAACCTAAAACCGGTTTAACACACTGTAGACATTATGTGGTCTGTGATGAATGAATCAGAGCTACAAGGTCCAGATCTTACACAAATTTCTAGTCTAGTCTAAGCTGTAGCTTTCTGGTTCGACAAACATAACCGTTCCGTTCATGAAAGTTAAAAGGTCTAGGTCTAGGCTTGCTTCAAAATAAGCTCATGCCATGAGTTATTACAGGACTGTCTAGACTAGACTTTCGGCTAATCTAAGCGTTAGGCTAGTCTATGCATTCACTGTTTAGAAAGATAAAAGCATCATATTATTATCCCGTTGTAGGATAATAACTGCGCTTGTGTCATGCTAACGATATAGACCTCCGCTTATCACAGCAAATCGCATGGAACTCCTAGTCTATGTTAAGGCTGGTCTAGACTAGTCGGAATAGGCAGCTGTGCACATAGACTAGGCTAGACTAGTCTAGCAGGATAACACCTCAACATTCCAGCTGGGCTATCCACTGATGACACATTTTTCTGCGTAGAAAACGACTAAATAAATGCACAGCACACTATCACAGAGGAGACACAACGTTTAACTGCCATGTTGAATAATCCTTCATTCCACAAAGCGGTTGCTCTTGAAATCAGAATGACACTAATTTAGTCTAGGTCTACGCCTAACGGCCTTGAAACTGACTGAACGTTTTCGTCTGCTGAATTCAGTGAATTGACGCTTTTGCCAGATATTTTTCAAGCCGGAGCCAAATCGCATGTGAATAAAAATAGACCCAAAGAATGTCTGGAAAACGCCTATAGGGATCAGAATTTGGACATAAGGCAAACTATTTACAATGAACTGTCTATATGTCTATATATTGGATACACGTAGATATTATAATTATCATAAACCTGTCTGTATCCATTAGAGCAACATAATTAGAACTATTTGGAAAATGGAAACAGCGGTCGTTCTTTGATTTGCGTTCATGGGGCAGTTATGACGGAAGCACGATCACTAGTAGACCCTAGTAATGCTAGTTTGAGAAAAGTAAAAATTACTTTTGTATAGGAAATTTGTCAGTTCTAATCTAAGGTCCGCTGGGGCCAAAACAGAACCAAAGAGCCAGTCGATTATTTGGGAGCCAAAGGCCGTTTGAATCAGCCAAATATTTGGTATTTTGGCGCTGAGGAGCCAAGTGGTCTAGTATAGTAACCCAGTTCGTCAGCGTGAGTGAAAGGGGAAGAGTCGTACAACTGCTAAAGGTCACTCCCTTCCATGCGCAAAAATATATTCCAATTTTCGGTAACAATTATTATCAGCATCATTTTTTTTTTTGCAGCGAATTCGTGTTACAATAGCAATAAACCATTTTGGTGTTTTTTTCGGGATTTTGTTGCAGGATAATGGGGCAGGATTTGAGCCTTCATTGGCTTTATGATTTCGAAGTCTAATCATGTCAGTTTTACCCTCTCATCCAAATAATCCCTTTAAAAATAGAAACAGATAATATGGTTTATTGCTATATCAATGGGAAGTCAAATTTTTGAAATAATGTTGAAATGTAATACTCATGAAGTATATTATTATAATACTAGAATGAAGAAACAGAAGTTTGAAAAGACAATGAAGATCGAAGTGCAACATATCAAGGAATCTGACTGATCCAGGGATCTGAGATAATGCTTCAACTGACAGAGACCTTTCACTAACGGGTTCATTATGATCGCAGCTTTCTAAATGAGACTGTTTCTGAGGTCGCTCATCTCTGGTTTTTTTTGACAATTGTGGTCTGTCTTCCATTTATATCGTCTGACTTTCGGATTAACATGCCAATGACCAGATAACCAACGTGGTGTTAAATTAGGAATGATACTCGTATCCCTCTAGTGCCCAGCGTATCAGATCTGATACATTTCGTGGAACAAAGAAAAAGCAAACCAAGATCATCATCCCACCATAATAGTGTGAAGTCGCATGGGCGGGCATTAGCCTGGATATGAGACTTATAAACCGCATTATTATTATTATTATTATCATTTTGATGCTTGTTCCAGCATAGTGGATCCAGAAGTGATCCAAAAACTGGAGCTCGGACTTTTTGTGCCATTGTAAATAGGGCTAGGCACTAGAGGGGTATACTGTTACTTTCCTAACTCGTTTAGACCATCTCTTTCCGAAGAATCTACCCACTAAATTGCAGTTTTATTGTAGTTATTGAACTGGTTTTAAATGTTACCTTGCCTTTTTTTCATGGACTTTTCTTGAGATTTTGAGTTAACATTAACATACCGAGTGGTCCCCTAAACGGTACGTAATTCCAAGTCAAATACCATCAGGATTAAATATGAAACGGGGATAAATTCTTTATGCATTAACAGACGTAAAGAATGACTGTTGCAACGTTCAATGATCTAGGGGCTACACGGCCGTTACAGGAAAATAATGAAAGGAGTTGTCAAAAATTATATACCTGGCTATTACCATAAACGGACACCAGGCCGGCTATTGTTAGATATTATTATGTGGGTTTTTACATCATTATCACGTCTAGATACATGGGGTTTGCAGCATTAACAGTATTAATATCCTTTTCCTTTATGTGTGGTCAGTTTCAACTCGACAGGATCTGATTTACTAAAGCTGTTACGGTTTAGATTTAGGAATCCACCCGATAGATCTTTGTCCTGTTCAGCTTTATTCATTTGTATTTTCTCATCCTCTGTCAAGCAGCGCAGTCTTGGCCCGCCCCAGGATCAACATCGTATGAGTTCAATTCCTGCAGTGGTCTTCTCGTAAATGTCTTGAGACAGCATATTATCATTCAAAATATTTTTCAGTCAACCTCTCCGTGAAATGGGAACCTGGCCATAGAGAGAAGAAGCTATTAGCTGACAAGTAGTGTTCAGCTTTTAACACAATAGCACCGGCATTGTACGCTCTCTAGGGTGCTGGGAAGGTTATTGATTGATTTGACCTGATGGATTGGTATTAATGTTAAGTCGTGTTGGCAGGAACTTCCTGGATACTGGAACAAAACTTAAGAATCTCATTCTTGAAACTTTCCATTAGTTTGCTTTCATGCTTTTTATCTCATTTGGAGCTTTTACTTCAGTTCTTGTAAACAAGTGTCGTCACTGATGTGTGAGCCTTTAAGACATTGTAATTATTTTTAAAATATCTTACGCATTTTAAACAACCGATACTGACACTGATGTTTTTCTTTATCTACTAATGAGGCAACTATACTTGTTTTCTGAAAGCAGTATACTCGCTTGGTCCACTGCGTATCTTATAAATTAATTACGTTATTTATTAATATGTGTGTGAGTGTGAGTGTGAGTGTGTGCGTGTGTGTGTGTGTGTGTGGGTGTGGGGGGGGTGTATTGTATGTGTGAATGCAGAAATATAGACTGTGTGTGTGTGTGTGTGTGTGTGTGTGTGTGTGTGTGTGTGTGTGTGTGTGTGTGTGTGTNGTGTGTGTTGTATGTGCGACTGCAGAAGTATATGTGTGTCTGTGTGTGTGTGTGAGAGAGAGAGAGAGAGAGAGAGAGAGAGAAAGTATAGGACGTGTGAGTGATGAAACCGAAATGTTTGCACTGTTAGCTCAAACGTGCAAAATATATATTGCGTAATGTTTTGGGTACCCAGTAAAATTATTGTTACTGTTCTTATTACAATTATCACTATATCACCTTTCTCCGTATTTTTTTTGGATTTTCGAGTGATCCTCAACTTTAAACTTTCAGCCTCTTTAATCCATACATTGATCGTGCTCCCTTATTCAAGCCCACGCATTCCTCTTTCCTACTCCCCCTCTACTTTTATCTTCCAGTCTTCTACTGTAATAAGCTCATTAAATGTCCCACCTTTAGCGACGTGTGGCACTTATTTTCATGCTACCATAAACTCCCTTAATAAGTATCTAGTCTACTATATTATAATGGAAAGTCTGCATCTCTATCCCCACCTCATCCTGCCCCAACTCAGTGTCGACACCTCTTTAT
>JAWQUT010000208.1:114126-124535 GCA_033807755.1 Ellobium chinense
CCATAAAGATATGTACTATTTATTCCTCTAGTAAAATCCAAACATTCGCTCCTAATCAAATCTAAGATTTTAATAAAGAATTCTACACCTCCTCAACCTGCCCCAACCCTTGCCCCTCATTCTCATCTCCATTTTGCTTATGAGACAGCCTTTCTGGCTACCCAGACTTCTCCCGTCTACTGGAGGCCGCCAACAAAACGGTCATTTTCCCGAGAAATGATGTGCTCATTCAAACACGGGGCCGTGGGTGAGCACTGATGAGATGATATTTGGATGATATCCCAATATAATCCTGGTTTGGGCGGTTTTTATCCATTTTCCTAGATTGCCCTCGTAGGCTGGCTCAGTTTCACACTATACGGCTCAAAAGAAGTCACACATAAATGATTGCTTCCCAGGAATCCTGGACCTAATGTATAATGCTCACAATATGAATTCAAATATTAATTTCATTTCTGCTTTCTAGTTTATATCAGAGTTCGCATTATACGGTAAGTCTCTGTATTTTACCAGCTCCAGATTCCTTGTGACCTAGTTAATGAAATAGATAGTGGCTTGGTTTCTTCGCCTTCCAGTGGCTGTATGCATAATCCTTATGTTACTTAACGCAATGCGGTAACCTCGGGAAACTCCCAAAACATTAGTAATGTTCACTGTAGTTAACGCAATACGTTAATTAATGTGAGGATTATGCATACGGCCACAGATCTATTTCTACCTCACTCTTCACATTTCTCGTTTACATTGGGAGAGAGTGTTTGAAACCTGAGATTCCAAGAACGACGAGGTCAGACTGAGGTAGAAGAACTTACATAGACGCAACTCAAGCGATGCATCCTGTTAAAATTCCAGTCCCATACAGTTAGTAAAAGTGTTTCAAACAAACGTGCTGATTCTCTCTCTCTCTCTCTCTCTCTCTCTCTCTCTCTTTTTTTTCCCTTTCTCGTTCTTTCCCTCTTTGTCACTGAGTGTAAATGCATGTTTGCATGTTTCTGTGTGTGTGTATGTGTGTGTGTGCGTGCGTGCGTGCGTGCGTGCGTGTGTGTGTGTGTGTGTGTGTATGTGTGTGTGTGTGTGTGTGTGTGTTTGATTGTATGTGTGTGTTTGTGTGTGTGTATACATCCCCAAAAAAAGTGGCGTGCCCGCTCCGCACCAGCCAGGGACGAATCACTCACAAACACTCCTCCGAGTCGCAGTCTCATTATCGTTTTCTTTCCCAAACATATAAATCTCCTCAATCGTTTACAAAGTTTGGACATAAAGAACAGCTGCTGCTCCCGATGCCGTTCACCGCCTCTGGCGACAGATATTACATCACCCTACTTTAAGGAGCAAAAATGGCTGTTAATCACGTGGTGGACACTGCACTCTAATTGGTTCTCTGAGAAGTGAAACTGCATTGCTGCGAACTGCAAATCCGACCGAAACTGGTTACGCAAATGATCTGCAACAGAAAGTCTGGAAGGATATCTCTTCTTCTATGTATAAAAAGAACTCGTCCATAAGAATTTCCATGCTCACATACTCGTATGAACAAAAATCTCAAATTAAGGCCTTCTGAAGCGTAGGAAATATATATAGGAATGTCTGGGATTGACCATCTTTAATTACTTATTTGAATATTACTATACCGTGGTCAGGCAATTGAGAAAAGTGTTTTAGATTTTAGAGACCGTAGCTTCTAGACATAAATAAAAATTCATTTCCTTTGACATTCGGGTGTGTCAAGGGGTCAAGGGAAGGCGTTCAGTGAGTAAAGATTAAATAACCGCTGGAAAGTACAGACAGAACCCCTTAGTGCACGACTATCATTTCTGCCCACCCTCTTTCGAGTCGTGTGCTTTCAGCAGAAAACACCCTCGATTGGAGGACTCCGAGTAAGCGTGTAATACATTATTATCATGGAAGGTGAAGTTAAGAGTCGTGGTGAAAAAAATCAACGTGGCAGATCAGATATCAGTTTCACCCGGCTAAATTTTCCTTTCCTGGTCTATAATAGTAGTCTATAGAAATCTGGAAAGATGCAGTTAGTTCATAACATCTGATTGCCGACGAAATAAGAAACCAGGAAGGACCTTGTTTGTAGTCTATAGCTGATTCAATTGTTCGAAGTAATGATGGAAAAAAAAAACCAATCTTCTTCATCGGAAGTATCAGTTGATCAGTTCAATGCCTGCTCTTTTTTATATCAAAACAGAATTCTTTGATTTTATAATCTCTTGCGCACAGCTGTATACAAAACAGCCTGAACTTTTGTCCTTTGATCTCACTTTTAACGTTGACATTTTATACGGTTCCGTTGGTTCATTATATTCCATCGTTTCGATTTCCCTTTACATTCTAAATGAAAATGTTGAGTGTAACAAGAAGAGGAGTGTGTGTTTGTGCGCGGATATACGGGTGAGCATATGATTGCGCGTATATGTGAGCGTGTGGCTGTTTATGTGTATGCGCATATTTCAAGTTTGAGAATCATAGCTCTTTTTTAATGCCTCAGGCCAATTTTCTTTTCTTTCCAAGAACTACCTGACAGGTAATCACACAAGACTTTTCTTTAACTTGCGCTACGAGTAAATTTGAGAAACATCGATTTAGCTGCTATCCTAGTTAATGATGTAGATATAAGCTTGGCTTACTTACCATCCAGACTATCTTCATTTCACTCTGAATTTTTTTTGTTTTTTGTTTTATAGTAAACTGTATTGTGCAGTTCTAGACAGATCTATGCTACTGAATGCCGTGATCAGAGTTGGTATAATTATTGTAAACGAACCAGTCGTCTCAGTAGTGTCTTCAGTATTTATCTATCTATCTATCTATCTATCTATCTATCTATCTATCTATCTATCTATCTATCTATCTATCTATCTATCTATCTATCTATCTATCTATCTATTTGNGCGGATATACGGGTGAGCATACGATTGCGCGTATATGTGAGCGTGTGGCTGTTTATGTGTATGCGCATATTTCAAGCTTGAGAATCGTAGCTCTTTTTTAATGCCTCGGGCCAATTTACTTTTCTTTCCAAGAACTACCTGACAGGTAATCACACAAGACTTTTCTTTTATTTGCGCTACGAGTAAATTTGAGAAACATCGATTTAGCAGCTATCCTAGTTAATGATGTAGATATAAGCTTGGCTTCCTTGCCTTCCAGACTATCTTCATTTCACTCTGATTTTTTTTTTTTTTTTGGTTTGTTTTATAGTAAACTGTATTGTACAGTTCTAAATAGATCTATGCTACTGGATGCCGTGATCACAGTTGTATAGTTATTTTAAACGACCCAGTCGTCTCAGTATTGCCTTCAGTATCTATCTATCTATCTATCTATCTATTTGCCACTCTGTCTTCCTGCCTGCCTGTCTGCCCGCCTGCCTGCCTGCCTGCCTGCCTGTCCTGTCCTGTCCTGTCCTGTCCTGTCCTGTCTGTCCAAAAGGACTATCACTGCATTATTTTCCCTCCCCCGTACTCCCATACCAGTCCCTCTCTCAATAAATTCAAGGAATCGATCTTAACAATGCTTACAATCCTGAGATTGATATGAGACAAGGAGGGTTTAGCCGATATAGTAATTATGCCCTTATATGCATAAACGCAGGCACACACACGAACATAAACAACCACGAGCAACATTATCAGAGCCCCGAGAGACAAAGAGCCGACATCAAAAGCAACAAAATCGCGCTGTAAACCCCGAATACACGACATAATTCTCCCTCGGATATCACGCGCAGGAATCCAGTGATCAGCGACGTCCGGTTTGAGTTCATCCGCGTTCATACTTTAACACCGAGACACACAAAAAAATATTCCCCTCATCCATCCGCGCTCCATCATCGTTTATAGGTCTATCTTGGTCTTGGCGGCGTCTGTGCGAGTGATAGATTCATCTTTAACTCTGATCATCTATAGGAGTGCCCGGTGTCGATAAAGAACTCTGGTGTCTTGCAGTCCAATTATCTCTAAGCTCTAGACAGACAGACGGAGACCAAGTCTGATCTAGTCTACTTCTCTGATTGCTTGGACTACAGACTCTGACAAAAGCCCGTAACTCGTTCTTGATCTAGAGGACTGTAAAGGGCCAACACAATGCTCGGGTTTTTCCTAGTATTTGGAAACTCACTGAACAATATGTCAGCTCTGAATTGCATGTTTGTCTGTATTTGAAGGGCTTCATGGCAAAACGCATTATACACCATTCGGGAGTTGTGACAAAAAAGACCAGATTTAAAGCATATTTTTATGTGAAAGGCGAAATTTAAGTCTTAAATAATGTGGATCCAATGTCCTTCTATGGAATGGAAACATACATGTATACTATATACTCCTACTGCTACATGAAGTATGTAGAATAAGCTAAAACTTTATATTGGTAGATAACGCGTTTTGCCATGAAACCCTCAATTATTTTCTTGCGCTTTTGTTTACGGGAGTTTGTTTACAACAGAAGTTATCTATGCAAGTATACAAAAAGTTAATCCAAAGAGAGAAACTACCTGTCTAGTCTAGGTCTAATCAAATGGGAATAGATCTATCAACGCAATGGAATTAAAGAATTTGGACAAAAACATTTTATTAAATATATTTTTAGCTAAAACCAATGCATTTTTGTTGGTATAACATAAAAAGGGTATGCCATTTTGCATCAATTTCCAGCTCTCTTTTCCATAAATATCAAAATTACTTGACAGCAAACCAACATAATGGGAAGTCTGGCGTTTTCTGTTTCCATACTCTTGAAAGAAATAACAACTCGTTGATTCTGTGTTGTTTTGTTGTTTTTTTCAGTCTGAAAGGAAGAATTTCTAGTAGAGGTGGAAGAGGCAGCTTTCTACGAGGTTGGCTGTTGAAAAGGAACAAATAGCTCAATGCGCAGAATCTACCGTCAGTGCTGAGTAAAACGTCGTATTGAATATAACAGATTTAGAGCAGATTTTGGTATCAATCTATTCCGAATTTTAGGCTAATTTGAAAATTCATATGCATGCGCAAAGGCTCAAGAACAAAACAATGAATTATATATGGAATTCATATTAATCTAATGATTGTTTCCAATCACCTTTCTCCAAATTTTTAATTTCAACCATGTGGAAACAAACGTAATATGACATAGCAGAAGACATTAAATAACGACCGTATTTCAAAACCATTTTTTTTGTACTTTTCCTCACGATAATGACAAGAGATTACCTGCTGTACTAAATTGCTGATTAAGATAATATTGATCGTAAAATTATCCAAGTGCATTTCCAGATACCGATATTAAACCAACTACTGTACACTGATGGACTCCTAACATTAAAATTTTGAACAGTTCAAGACCTGTCTGAACGGATACAATAATGAACAAAGTACCAGAGGATCTGAATGTTCACAATGCACTTGGAAAAATACTGGTAACAGAACGTCAGGAAAAAGTTCAACGTAAAGTTTTTCGGTCGCTCGCATGAGGGAGTTATTTTATTGGAGGTTCATAATGCTGAAATGTAATGCCAAATCGACCAGACAATGAGAAGGCTCTGTATTACAATATTAAGGAAGGAAAAGAACGATAAAAAAGGGGCACAAAGGTAAAATTAAGACGGGGCTTGACCTGAACTATTTCTAAACACAATACAGTGTATATGCCTTCTTAATATTCGTCGTTTGAAAAGAAAATTAGTGCGCCAATTTATAGTATTTAACTATGTATGTATGTATGTATGTATGTAACTATGTATGTATGTATGTAACTATG
The DNA here is from genome assembly GCA_033807755.1 of Ellobium chinense. Taxonomy (NCBI): domain Eukaryota; kingdom Metazoa; phylum Mollusca; class Gastropoda; order Ellobiida; family Ellobiidae; genus Ellobium; species Ellobium chinense. Next base: position 119,869 of record JAWQUT010000208.1, read on the forward strand.
TATGTATGTATGTATGTATGTATGTATGTGTGTATGTATGTATGTATGTATGTATGTATGTATTTATGCATGCATGTATGTATGTATGTATGCATGTACATACATTAATTAATTAATTTATTTATTTGTATATATGTATGTATGTATGTATGTATGTATGTATGTATGTATGTATGTATGTATGTATGTTGGTATGAATGTATGTATGTATGTATGCATGTATGTATGTATGTACATACATTAATTGATTAATTTATTTATTATCATTTGCAGTATTTACAAAACATTACTTCGCACTAGATATAAATAAGTAAATAAAGAAAACCACGAGAATTTAACAAATTTAATACATAAATTTTCGCACTGGCGTCCTTCTTCAAATGCAGAAAATAGATAATAGTCATCACCATGATCATCATCATCATTGAGGTTTGAATTTCTAAGGGGTTGGCCGGTACATCCCCGAGACCAAAGGTCTATCCATTAGCTGATAAAATGTTATTTCCGTCGTCATTGTTACTACGAGCATTATTGTTATTGGCGTAGGATCCGCTATGAAGTTGAACAAACCACAGCAAAGTGAAGGCGAAAGGAATTCACTGTTTCTGTGTTCGCTTTACTTGTTATCTTGTCCTGTGACAGTGTTGTAAAAAACAACGACAACATGAACAACAACAACAATAGCAACAACAACGACAACAACGTCAGCCGCTGTCCTCCATGACCCAACTCTGCGTCTCACACTGTTATCTGAGCAATTATACATGTACGGAAAACACGCGAGAGGCGTCGATTTCAATAAGGTGTGAGTCGCATGAATGCATGTTAGGCTGATATTCATGAGAATTCTACAAATATGGACATTCCCACAGCTGTCGCTAACCATTACTGAGAAGCCAGTGAAAATTTCCTGAAGAAAAAAACCAAGCGAAATCTGTTCTCTCGTATTAAGATTATCTGCATTAGCATCAAGATAAATAACAATAATGCAAGTGGTATTGCTCAAAGCCTGAATGAATTTCGTTCACACTGATCTAGTACAGTTTCATTATTTGCATTCGGTTTGTCCCTTTCTTCAACGTAAATGTAAATCAACATACTGAATCATGAATATTCAACTCTCATGATCAATGATATAATATGGTAAGAAATACAGGGAACCGTAAGCCAGAACACATCGCCTTGTTTCATTATCTGTGATTCTTAGTGATTTTATTTTATGCATAGGAATTTCTGTTTGTTACCTTTTTTTGAGGAACGCATTCTGAATCCGATGTGAGGGTCCTCTGATCCATATATTTTTAAGTAATCCCCACTCACATGATTGTTTACATTTCACCAATAATATCGGTAGAAAGATTCTATGTCAATTGAAGTACCAAAACCAAAGACCAAATAATTGGGTTAGCGAAGTTTTGAAAATTCAAATTCAAAGCGTTTAGTAGGCTATAAGCTACCATTCATCATGCAAAAAGACAGAGCACATTACACAAAAGAATACATAATCCTCATGCACTCTGTCTCCACTCATCTACCAATTGCTCATCTAGCTGACACCCAGACCTTCGAGAACACAGAATTTTAATGACATTAATGCTGTCATCAATTACTGCTACGTACACTGGTCTTTTTACTTGGAACAACCTACCGCAACACATCCGAAGTTCTCTTACAGAGGTGTTTTAAGAAATCTTTTAAAACATTTTTGGTAAGCAGTTTGGCCTGTAGATCTTAGTATAGCCAATGATAAGTTTGTATCTACTTTTTTCTCTGTAGTTTTTGAAAGACTGGTTTCATGTTGAAAAGTGTGCAGTTATTGAAGTGTAGGCCTATGTGTGTCTTAGTGTGGAAATAATTATTGTGCATCCGTTTTGTTGAGCACGTAGGGTCTTCTGTAGGGAATGGGCGCAATATGAATGCTCTTATATTAATATAATGTCGCGATATAGAAGACCAGAACCTGATTGTTTAGTCTCCATCTAAAGATTTGCAACAACCGGGTATCGATAATGTCCTTAGACACTTCCGTTTTAGACGAAAGGTCTAGGTTTGGCCCAACAAAACATTGTCTTCGTTTACTCGCTGGGTTCATGACTTCATTATTTGAAATTTGAACTCGTCGAATCTCTAAACTCGAGGTTCGACTTCACCAAACGCATCTAAATAGCGGTAACGCTACTTTTAAATGCCACTGACTCCTCATTGACATGTATTCAAAATTCGAAATTCGGATTCGGGTTCGTTCTCGATGAATCTGGGGGATCGGCGAATTCTGTTTGTAAATCTGCCAATCTCGAACTTTTGAATAACTCTGTTAGATGGAATTGATTAACCTAACATAAATATAACAAGAACCTTCCAAAAATGTGTCTGTGTTCGGTGCATAACAATTCCCATAACAAGAAAAACTGCTGCTGCATTTATGAGTGTATTATCGCCCTTTGACCTTTTTAGATGATCTCCGCCGCTCTGTAATGTTGTTTTTTTTCCCTTTTCTTTTGGGTTGTCATTTGACACCGTTGTTCCCTGCTGCACCGATCTTCACAAGGGCCAGTGCGAAAAGTTGATAAAATAATCATATCACCAGATATTCGTCAGATACGCTGTAAAACGATTCACAAGACTGTATATTATGGTTCATGACCCAGTTTTACGACATCGATTCATGTTGGGGACAAGTTTACCGGCACAGTTAGGGCTAGATTTAGAAGAAAGAGGACAGTTTAGTAGTTCGGATAGAGTTTGGGAAAAACAGTAGTTAGTTAGACTTGCACGGGCTATGCTGAAATCCCAGTGTTGGAAGTCGGTCAAGAGAAGATAATGACTCGCTTCACAAACGGTTTCTCTTCTGGATATCCGATTCATGAGAAACAGATCCACTCAAGTATTCGGTTAATGGAATAGGGATTCTCTGGCAGATCTAATCTTCACTGACATGTTGATAATATGTTTCATACGACTTTTTAAAGACAAACAAGAGAAAATAAGCCCTGGTTATTTGGGCAAGGCCAGCCCAATAAAACTCCGTGGACTTCAAGGAAATTGTTTGGGGATTAGATAGAAGGCCACAATATGGATCATCTTACATGTTCACCGACATGACCTTCTGTAAAAATGTCCAAGGTTTGACATCGTGCAATATCATACGGCAATAATAATAATTATTATAACAATAATAATGATAATCATAATAATAATGAAATTTAAAGTACTGGACGCAGGCAATGCATGATCGCGAGCCATTAGGTAACTATTGTCTCAAAAGGCCACATCAGTGGGAGGCATTCAGTGCCATTGTTATTTTGAAAGGTGCTGATCACTAAATGATCACTAGCATTCGGTTTGAAGAATATCTTTCACTGTTTATAGCCAGGTATTCATTTTACACTCGGATCTCCAAGATATTACATATTTTCCCAGGACATTACAACAGGGTATTGATCCCACAATCGTTTGATCTCGAGTCCCACCCCGTGATGGGGATGGAATTTAAATCCTTGTCATATGCATTTCAAGACTCCACTAACTACAGCGATGCCTAATACGTTGTAAGGAATGCAATCTAACTGTAATGTGTATTGTGGCATAGAACCGAAATTTCATTACTATTATTATTATTATTATTTACGCAGGCGTTAAGTCCACTATTGCATGCATTTGAGCGAAACAGTGGTTGAAACTAACTAGATAAATACTCGTTATATATTTCATTGAGATTCAACATCATTAGGACATACATAGTCAGAATTCCTTTGTCTGTTTTAATAAAAGCAGCAGAGACTCTTAACACGTACACATCATGATAGCTTCGCTTTACAAGAATTCGGATTCTTCCCAGACGAGAGGAAGCCTCATACAGATATTCTGTCCTGACTGATTTCACTCCACTTTAGAGAGTGCTCGTGTACCAGTTATAATCATGCCTCAATGCAGATAAAGCTACTGTTCAGATGGCCTCTTTGTCTCCCATCTGCAGCATGTCATAGACAGTTAAAGAGCTTCTGAAGCCAAAAAACCCATTCAGACTCGAAAGAGGCGATGTAGATTAGATGTTACAGACTTCTACAGATAGAATCATTCACAACACTATGCATGAAGAACATTAACAGTTTTTTATTCATTTTTTGTGGGCACCGATACGAAACCTGGTTGTTGTTGTTATTGTTGTTGTTGTTGTTTTTGTTGCTATTGAGGATGTTGTTGTTGTTGTTGTTATTATTGACCATGTTGTTGTTGTTGATGTTGATGATGTTGTTGTTGTTGTTGTTGTTGTTGTTGTTGTCGTTAGGATCAAATCATACATGGAACCACATGCAGCACGTCACTCTCTAAATTTATTTCGTATCTTTCCTTTGCGCTCAAATTCATTCCCGTCTTGGAACAAGGGATGAAAGAGGTTTTGTGTTAATTCAGATAAATTAAGTGACTTGTTTTCTCGGGCGAACGTTTACCTGGACTGTGACCTTTGTCATGGAAATATGTAAGTCTCAGGACGAGTTATTGCAAGATAAAAGACAAAAGGCGCCAAAATTATCCGAACTTTGGATTTAAAAGTGGGAATGATGTCAAACATGCCGGGAAAAGCAAGGAGAAGGAGAATCTTACGACCTTCCGCGACAAACATAACACGTCTTGCTATCTCAGAGTTAGCATGGTCCGTACCCCCC
>JAWQUT010000208.1:159272-173554 GCA_033807755.1 Ellobium chinense
TGGCTTAATACTTTATTTTGGTCGTTTGCTGAGTTACTGTGGGTTTAGACCTGTTATGATTTCATCACTCTGTCGCGTTTTTTTGGAATAATATACGGATTTTCAGGTCAATCCGTGTCCCACATTTTAAGCTTATTGAAAGCATAACATGGCCATGAAAAGTATAAGCTAAGATACTCATCTATATTAATACAACGCTTCAGCCAAATTTGTGTCACAGATTTCTTGAGAACTACGTAACGTAAAAACATGCGGTTTTCACCTAAATTCGTAGAAAAATACACAAAAAGTAACTATACACATCAGTCTTTTTAAATTTTATTACCCTTTTTAAAAAAAAAGATTGTGTATAGCAACGAAATACAATCTCCGATAGATCTTTTCAATCTGCCCGATTCGCCAATCGTCCAACTTTTTCACGGAGTCTCTAATGCATTCGTCTATGATGCCTTTCGGTGCGCTGGGTATTCTTTCGCCGCTGGTGCGTTGCCTGCCTGCCCATTTGTAAAATGGGGTGTTAGTCTTGTTTAGACATAATCTATTTCTGGCAGGTTCAAGCCGAGAAGGCTTTACTTGATTTTATTATCGTTTGGGTTAGTTTACAGCCTAGCGTTCTACAAAATACGTAAACCGCAAGTCTTGGTATCATTTCTTGCAAAATAATTGTTTTAAACATGGTTCTGACTAAATCATTGGAAGTTATGTATGAACCACAACTATAAGATTTAAAGTATTTTTGTGAGGAGTATTGGTCTACTTACAAACATAACAGATTTGTTCGATGAAAATTTTTTGCCACAATATTAAGAAAAAGTATCACCATAAGTAATACGAGCTATCTCCCATATCTCGAGAAACGTAATGAGCGACTTATAATACTCCCAAAATGCAGCGATTAACACGTAGCAAGATGTAGTCAAGAAACGTAACTGCCAGAGATATGCCGCAAAAACAAAAAAAAGACCAAAAACGTGACTCAAGATGACCTAAGAGATCTCTGTCACGGACTTATTTAGAGAGATTAAATCTTCTACAGTCCTGCTTCTTTTCCATTGTTCCGTGGTCAAGCGCAAAATTAATGTTGGCTTCATTAACTGTTAAAAAATCCAGGTCGTTTGTGACGAAATCTAAGATCTTATGCTTTTACGATGGTATCCTTTCTGAGCTTAAGAATTACATTAACTCTTCATGTTGAACGTTACTAAGAGTGCCTTCAGCACCGAAATTTTAATGAAATTTTCACGATGATAAGCTATCCCATTTTTAATGCGCAAGCTCTCGTTGTCAGTTATCAGAATTTGAGTTACAATCATAAGGTCCTAAATAATATATTTATGACGTTTTTGGTCTCTTGGGTTCTTGTGTGTGTATGTGTGTGTGTGTGTGTGTGTGGGTGGGTGGGTGTATGTAATGCCACATTTATATCGTTAACATTGACAATATTGCCGTGGAGCAAGCAAGACCTTTACGTGTGGAAGGGAATTGGTATACAAGTTCTCACCTCTCCCCCGCCTTCCCCAAGCATCTCCTATCTATACAGGAGAAGGTGGCTTTCCCTTTACAGTCAATATTGACTACGTATCTGACCAGCATCATGTACTATGTACCATTATAAATCTGTCACTACCACAACTTGGTTTTGTTTGGTGGCCTCTCTGTTAGTGACGGGCGGGAAGAAAGATTTTACACAGAGGTGTAAATGACTTTCTATTATAGATCTAGCATCCTTAAAAATAAGGGTGTAACGATTGGGTGATTTTCGGAAGTTTGGACAACATGGCTACCCAAGGCTTACGCTCTTTGGAAACAAGCAGAATGTCGGTCGTAGTCTGCCAAGTGTGTGCTTTGCACTATCTGTTAGTATCAGAAGGAACACTGTCGTTGGTCCATGAGTTTAGATAGATGCCAGCCTCGTTCAAGCGTTACATGTACTCTCGCATAATCTGGGGTCAATGTAAAGTCCAGTGCAAGACGTGCACACCGGTTGCAAACTGTAAACTGGATAAGCAATCAATATTACATTTTGTTTTCAACACATAGAACGAAATTGTGATACAAAAACATTGGGTAACTTGATATATCACAATATCAACTTGGTGTTCAAGAAATCTATTCATTTTCTGGGAAATGAAGAACAAAATGATTGTCCATTACGTCAGAATGTCTCTTTCTTCGCACTGTTACTGAGTATTCCAAATGGGCTTCTCTTGTTGTCTGGTGGAAACCACTATTCTGGGATTCATCTTCATCTCTCAACAAAATATATTACCGAAACCGCCGATGCTCCTATTATAATACCATAAAATAGATATGAATTTTATTGTAGCCAAGGGCCACCTTCAGACAGTAAAGTTCAATTTACGGTTTTCCAAAAAATGAGAAAAACAAAACGTTTAGCAAACATTAGTGTTTTGTTTTAGTTTGTGTGTCATGAGACGACGGAAGTGTGGAGGAACCAGCAAATAATGAAGCGCAATGCAGAAAGACGACCGGAATATTTAGATGCATTTTTTTAGTTACGATACTGTGTTGTAACAACGCAGATCATGACGAAAACGACAACAACAACAACAACAACAACAAAAACAACAAAAACAACAACAACAAATTCACGAAGTAACTGGACGGAAGTATTAAGACTGAAGTAGGGGCTTAAGAGGTTTCCAATGTATCTGGTACGACAGACCGGATTATAACAAACGCATTTTATATGATCAAAAGCCACATTGGAGCGAAGCCCGCATGATTACAAGATCATTGTTAGTTCCGCTGTTCCACTACAGTAGTGGTGAAGCAGCAGAGTCCTGAAAAGAGCACCACTTTTATGGCATTCAACACAAAGGCACCATCTTCCAGAAAAGCTGAAACATCTGGATTAGCATGTACATGAAGTAATGCAGATGTAGAAAATACCGCACCATAACGCACAGTTATAAACTTATACGACATATGTCCACTAAAAGTAAAGATATGAGAAAGTAAAGAGAAAAAAAAGTTAAAGCAAACATAGCAAACCAACATGAACAAAAGTATCCAAAGGACAAATAAGACGAAGTTGATGAAGGTGATGACAGTGCTTTTAGTGCTGTGATGATGGTGGTGGTCATGGTGATGGTGATGATGATAATGATAATAGTGATGATGACTTACCTTCTTGCTTCAGTCTCTTGTGACGGCATGACGACATTCGATAATACGGTGAAGACAACGATGACGGTGAAAATGGGAATTATGATTGTGTTGGTGGTCACGACAAAAAGAGAAATAGTAATCACAATGACGACTATAACGATGCCAGTTCCTTCTCTGTGGACTGTGTTTGGAGGCTGATTGATACGTGTCAAAGCGACATGAAAGGTAATACCAATCTAAACATAATATTCTGCAAATATCCACTAATGACAAAATATCTGCAGGGTTTTTCCGAAACACAGAGAAACAACTGACTAATGAACACAAAAAATACAGCTATCAGGAGCGTAGCATGATGAGATAGGAATGGAATGGAGTGGAGAAAGGGTTAAAAGAATCTGACAAACGAGACAGAAGAATCTCCATCCTTCACAGTCTGCCCATTTTTTATCCACATACGATCATGCTATGAATGAAATAGCAATATCATTCACAGTTTGAAAAAATACAACCTGCTTTCAACAGAGGTTTCACACCTCCCCCCTTCACTTTTATCCGGGCTCATGCTACGCCCCTGACAGAGAAGGTTGGTTCAACTCACTTGCATTCTCGTTCCCGATTTGCTTCTGCATGTCAACCAGAAGGTCGTCAAGGATCTCAAACTTGACATAAGGCACGAAGTAGCCAGTGATCTCTGGCAGGCCAAAGTGAAGGCTCTCAGCCACTATGTGACACATGTTTTCCACGATGTAATCAAGACCCTTGGGCTGGTAAATCACTTTGATTTGCCTCCATCTGAACTGTTCCAGCTGAAATTGTGAGACAGATATGACAGATATAATATCAGTGGTAAGACAATATCACATCAACCTATAAGTATGTTTTACAGTACCATGCAATACTGTGGAGCAGCGTGGCTGGATGACTGTTGCATCGGACTCGAGATCTGAAGGTCGTGGGCTCGATTCCCAACAGCTGTGGTCATGTTGTAGGCGCCTTGTGCAAACTTTTCATTCACATTTTCCTCAGTTCATCTGTCTGTAAAATGGGTACCTGGCTGTAGGCAGTGGAAGATATTTTTGTTCAGAGTGCTAGTGATCAGAGCCTGTAGAATGGAGTGGCACTGTAGACTCCCCAGAGAATCGAGAAAAGTCTTCGAATGACCTGGCCTGCTGGGGTAATAATAGTGTGAAGCCGCGTGAGCAGGCATCACCCTGGATACCAGACTTATAAACCGCATTAGTACTATCAGTATACAGTGTTGTATATTTCAGTCATGATAAAACATACATGATAGTGCAAACATTCAGGGCCACAGAAGATTGGAAGCTAACGAGTGACTGGAGTTTTTTTTCTTTGTTTTCTTTCATTTCTGCAGCATTTAAGAGATACTTTAACATCTATCTTGTCAGATCCAACAGAAAAAGCTTATATAAATCTGTCATGAACTTCTCATCAAATGTATAAGATACAAAATTAATCAGAAATCCAGAAAAGATAGAAGTTAATATTGTTAGTTGGGGAGAAAAGAGTAGCGATGGGTTTGTCCCTCATGCGTCAGTATTGCTAGTGTAGGGTACATCTGTACACCTAAAACTGCCTTGTCTCACAAAGTGTTAGGTACTTTTCACAATGTCAGTCTCGTCAACAGCCGGGCTGGACAGAACTGAGATCATATAAATGCAATTCGTGAGCTTGAGTTCAGTTCACGTGAATTTTAGCTGAGCTTAACAGCTATTTTAGACGAACTGAAGCTATTTTAGGTGTTTGATCCGAACTTTAATTGTCTACCTAAATTTCAGTTCAGTTCACATCTACCTCGTAAACCAGAACCAAAAGGAGCCGATTTCTAAAGCCAAAGAGAAATGATCTGATCTTGCAACTCCTCAATTTTCGTAAAACTGAGCTGAACCTAATCTTAGGACTTTTCCCCGTTAGTGAACTGAACTTGATCTGAACTGACTTTTTAGGTGAACTTGCCCAACCCTGGTGTACAGCTTTATCCCAGGACTCACCGTTGCTGCCACGAACTCTGCCAGCTTGTTCAGACTGCCGCCCATCCGGGTCATCATGGCATACTCATGTCTCTTGTCTATTGCGAAATCTCTGGCTAGAGCCGTGGTGATCATTGGAATCTTCCAGTATCTGTCAGAAAATACAGAAAATAAACAGTGGTAAATGATAGATGGATTTTTCGTAGATGTTTGATCCGTCTCGTCATTTGTCTTGTAAATGTGTGCCGACATGTGACATTGTGGTTTGGGCGGTTTTTTTTCTCTTTTTAATACGGCTTACGCCCCAAACCGTTAGTATCTGTATTGATTTCTCTGTAATGAAGTCTTTCACATAATAATAATGTAAGTTAAATTCGTCTCCTGGTAGGCTGTTGACATGTCTATCCGTCTGTCTTATCATCTGTCCATTTTTAAAATTTTTCCGTTTATTTGCTTCGTTGTCTGTCCATTAATTTGGTCTGCATATGTACTGACCAATGGAAGTTATATGTCCATATTTTGTAACACTGTGAAATCTGAAATCTGCAAATCTTGATAATGCTACGCATATCAAATTTACACTGTCTTGTAAGCGATAATATTACAGTAGCAACAAATAGACTGCAATTCCAAAGGATCAGTTGTATTTTCAAGATTGGCAGATATTCGGCTTCGCAAATTGATGTGCGGTGGCAAATAAATTTGACAAGAACATTGCACTAGGTAAGCGGGTTCTTTTTTTTTTTTTTAATAAAGGACACGCTTAGTTACTTTCTCCACAGCCTTGAAAGTCCTTATTGTACTTTCGTTAAATTCAAACCCCGAATATTTTTTTCTTTCACTTGACCGGTCCTGGCAAAATGTCGCTGGAATGTCGGGATTCTCACCGTGCCCGCACCGCCATTACTCTGCTGCGTGACGTCAAAAAGCGAGTTCGGCTACCAGACCTCTGGTCAAGATCGTTTCCGTATGCCTCTGCACCAATCGTTTGCTAGCATTTTTCGCTTTATATCACATAGCGACAATAACAACTGCATATGCAGGGTGAAAATCCCGTCTCTCCAGCACTGTTCTCTCGCAAGTAGTCAGCGGAAACAATATGTATGTAGTTGAAGTATTTTGAAAGAATAATGTGGAATTTTTAGGCTGTAAAGCAAATATCTATCCTTGTCCCTTTAAGTCCTTGGGTCGATATCGTTAAGTCTTAGCCTGTTGTTAAAGGGGGAGATACGAGTAGCGAGAGAAACCAGCGACCAAAGCCTGTGAGAACAACAGCAAAAAAAAAAAAGGAAAAAAAAAAAGAAACTTTACTTTTTTCCATGTGCTGTATCAACCACTGTCTTAAACAATGGACTTTGCTAAGTCGCATGTCAATTAAAGGCAACTTAAAATGACAACACATTCATCTTGTGACTCCTTGAAATCGCAACTTTCTCCATGCTCCGGAGACGTTGCGATTAACTAGAGATAGCCTTTTGCAGCAGTAGCGAACCGCATCTATTATCTGCGACACCTCTGAAAGGCGCTAAAGCTTATGGTCAGCATACTCACCTGATCTGCCTAGCTACAGGGGCAGCGGCGTAGTCGCAGCAAGGTCCGAAGAAGATGTGGGACTTGTTCTGGACCCAAAAGTTGATGGCTTCGTTCATAGAGTCCGCACTTGAGCACATGGAATCAGCGAAGTTTATTCTGATATCCAGGTTACGTAGCATTCCAGACTTTCGTACCTTCCAGAATGAAAGAGAGGACAGTAGTCAGATACAGAAAGTCAGTGATTGTGAGCAATAATGTCTTGTTTTAATTTTACTTCATCTATACAAGTATGTAGTTGGCATTCATACTTGCACTATTTCGATTTGAACCCCAAATCAAGAAGGCATCACGCCGAACGGCTCTGGTAGATATGATTTGCACATCGTTGTTAGGGTTTTTTTTTTCGGTGGTTTTTTTTTTTTAATTGCTACAATTTACGTAAAGTTTTACAAACTGACAGAGTAAACAGGTGTATAATGATGCTGTTAGTGATGATGCTGATGGACAGTACAGATGACAGTGCTCTGATGTCTGGAGTCTTTCTGGAGGTTATTGACGTAGAAGCTGCAGTGTTAGTAGCAAAAGTGATGAGCTGTTATTAATAGTCATAGAATTAATTAGTGGTAGCACAGCTGTAAAAGTAATGATATAGGTGACAGTCGTGTTGCAGTTAGTAATTGTAGACGTTGTGCCAATAGATGACAATCTGTATGAAACTCGTAAGATAAAAATCAACATTTGGCCTTCCATTTTGTGTTTTGCGTTTGGAATACGAGCTGCTAATTATTGCAGATAGATCCTTAAGATAAATATATTTATTACATGTTCAAACAAATTTCCACTGCTTTCATAGGTAAGTTTATTGTTCTCTTCAAAGACACAGTATGTCACGTCAGGCTATAATTATCTAGATCTATTCGCATATTATGTTCATCAATTTTTTTTAATAACTTCAAACCGTGTCTCAAATTGTTAATACAGAAACGTCGGCTTAATTAAGACGGCTAGAATGTTTGTTTTGATGAAAATTAGTCCAAGCAACAACAAAAACATTACCACCACCACCACCACCATCACCATCACCAACAACAACAACAACAACAACAACAAGAAAAAAAAACTAATATTATATTTCAGTGATGCCTAGCTATTAATTTCTTAACATATTTTTTAAATCAGTCTGGCACTAACTGACCCACTAATGTTCGTCTCTTTAAAACTCATACATAAACTCATCTCTGATGTTCCTTCTGCCAGAAAATATCAAATCTGGATATTTTTTGAAAGCTTCTGAAGAGGGCAACCGCTGTAAAGAACTGAAACTTTTCTGTACTTTGAAATTACCCGAAGTCAGGCTTAGGCTATGTTTTATTAAAGATACTGTGCTATTTATGACATAAGGGCCCAAGTTCATAAGTTAAAACAAAACTTACAATAAGCTAATCTTTTCTCGTCAAAATTGCAGGTACAAAGATACACGCTAAAATCTTTGTTTTTATTTTGCATTGCCACAAAATCCCCCGCCCCTTCCCCCCGCCCGCGTTCTCTCAGAACTGTGAAATATGACTTAGGTCTTTTTCAAAGCACAGTGACAATAAATACCGCCAAATAACCAAACACTCAGCAGTGTTGCCATTCGAAGAGATTTTCCCTTACGATAGGCTAAATTTACTTTAAGAAAAGCCATTTATCCTTACGGACGGAAAAATTACTTTTTGGTAAATCATGGAGAAAATCATGAAATGTTGGGTAAATAGGTAGCATATCCGGTTTTCTTCTTTTCAAACATAAAAGTGTAGACTCTTTTCCGCTAACTTTACTTCAATACCGTGCGTAGGGAAATGTAGGACAAAAACAAAAAAAAATCACTCTTGTTATAGGAAAAAAGCACATGACCAGAGTGGCAACACTGACGCTTACCTTCTCCACCGCAATTTCCAAAGCAGGCTGGACACGTTGGATGGAGAAGAGTCTTCTGTTATCAGCTGGCAATAGTGTGGCAATCATTATGGGCCCTTTGAATGGTGTCACGCCTGAAACCAACTTCAAATTGGAAAGAGCCACCAGGAAGAAAATAATTGGCGCCATCATGCTGGTCATTTTCAACTATTTACAGCGCCAGGTCTTGATGTTGTTAGTGAGTTCACCGTGTTGGGAGATGTCCGTACTGGGGCATTTCTCTGAAAGAGTTCTGTCTTTTGCCTGAAACAGAAACGGGACGTCATTAGATAAATCACTGGGTGACCGTAAAAATACATTTTGGGGCAACAAAAAACTTGAGCAATGCAGATGGCAAGTTTTATATGGTGGTAACGACGTGGCTGGGCATCAGCAGACCCTTTTTTTTTTAACCTTACATTGTTATCAGAGCTAAAGACTGGCTGCAGAAAGAGATCCTGCTTATATGGTGGTAACGACGTGGCTGGGCATCACCAGACCCCATTTTTTGTTTCCTTACATTGTTGTCAGAGCTAAAGACTGGCTGTAGAAAGAGATCCTGCTTTCATCATGTTATACCACCGTAAAGGGGCAAATTCTCTAATATGTAGAGCAGGAGAGTGAAGCCATTACAAAAGGACAAGATTACATTTTTTGGGATTTTTTTTCCTTTCTTTCTTCATAATACAGATTTATTTTAACTGTAGTGTGGTAGAATCTGGCTTGCCGAACACTGGAATAATAGAAGTAGGATAAAGATGCGCCACAAGAGCGCTGCTTTAAATAAATAGACTCTAATCTAACTGTCTGTCTCAGATGTTGTGTTACTGGAGATGGGCTCTCTTACCATCGCAAGAATTACATGAACTTTGCATGCTGAACTCTATTAAAGGTGCATTCAGCCCTGATGCACTAATGTAATTCTTACGATGGTAAGAGATTCCATCGTTAATGCGCAGCTTCTCAATCGGCTAAAATAGCTAATGTTTCATATTGCATAGGCCAAGCATCTTCATCGATATAAAGAATATGCAGTACTATAATCTCGTATACGTCGTGGTCTAATTTCCTGGTTTACTTTTTGCACTGGAGTTAGCCCCCTTTGCATCAAATCTGAAAGAGAGATAGGTAGACTCTATCAGCAGCCTTCAGCAGAAACCCATAAGTTCGACTGAGAACAGCCCGTAGCGACATGAAGCTCATTTTAACTGGTTGAGCCACAATCTCTACCGGGTGGCCAAGAGAAATAAGTTCACTTAACTCGAAGGTGATAACCGCAAATATTAACAAAAAAACTGGAATGTTATTTTCGGCACACTAATGATTGACCCAGCTCTACATCATATATTATACACTTAAGCCCGCAACGTTTTAAAATATCTTTTTAAGAATGATGTCTGCGGCCAGTATGGCACATGTTGTCCAGATATGTCACTGTCAGGCATGTCTTTTTTTTTCTTATAATTTTTAACGATGATCTTATCATATCATCTATATTATTATATGTGCAATTAATTTCAATTTATTGAACACTTGTGTGCCTTGTTTCGAGAAAGTCAAATTTGAAATTTGAAATTCAGTGAACTTTTGCTTTTGGGGGGGGGNGGGGGGGGGGGGGGGGGGTAGAAAGCGAGAGAGGGAGAGAGACAGAGAGAGAGACAGAGAGACAGAGAGAGATAGACAGACAGACAGACAGACAGACAGAACTATGACAAGGGCCATAACAACTGTCACGATCGATCAAGGAAACATAACGCAAAGATAAACACTATTAAAAAAAAAACAACAGTATTTGGATATCTGAAATTTTGCAAATAGGTATTTTGCGATTATGCGAAGTGAAAAGTGTATTTTAATGGATATTTCTACACAGATCTAATAACAAAAGGTCATAGAGAGGACACCAGGCCCTGCCTGCACTACAGAACGTGCATTAGCGTGGATCATAAATGCCCACTATAGAATCAATGATTCTCCTTAAAGCACCGAAGCATACCGATCACGCCATAGTGGTTCCGGCGTCCGTTCTTCCTGTGCACCATTGCCGTAATGAAGGTTAGAGAACAGCAAAATGGCGGTGGGTACACTTTAATCATCAAGTTCATTTCCGGTTCCTGACATGCGCAGGAGAAGAGATAATTACAGCTTCGTTTACGGTGGTGGATACATTATGCTATTTGTCAATATTATGCGTTATTGGGATTGTCGTCGGATTGGAGTGAAAGTCGAATATCCTTGATATGTGTTATATGTAGAAGGGAACTCTACTTTCACTTTGAGCGTTTGTCGATATCCGTCTTTCCAACCCTTTCAGTGTTTGTCTTCGTACGGAAGAAATTATTATGATACTCCATTTACTGTTAATGACGGGGATTTGTATACACGGAGGCACAACAGTATTAGGCTAATATTAATAACAATAAAAAGGAAAGCAATAATAATAATAATAATAATAACAACAAGGTTTATTAGTCTCGCATCCAGCCAATGCCAGCCCCCATGACTTTGCTTTATATCTTGCCCTCAGCAGGACAGATTACTCCGGGACTTCTCAACACCCTGTAAAGGCATCAGCGCCACGTCCATTCAACAACCGGCTCTAACCAAATCGTTCACTGCCTATAGCCACATATCCATTTAAGAAATTAATGGGCTGAGAGAAATACATATGAACTATCTTTCCAAGACAATTATCACAACAGTCTGGTAAAAATCAAACCCATGACTGATAGCTGCTATTTCAATAAGGTGTCTGCGTTCTGTAATGAAAGAACAGACCAAAATGAGAAGGAATGGTGGTGATCTTGACAACGAAGGACCAGGTGGCGATAGAAGAGGTGATAGTAGTCCTAGTGGTCCCTGTGGAGATGAGCGGCTGACGTTTTTGTAATAGGAGCAGCGGCAGTAGTAATAGTAGTAGTACAAAACTTGCTATAGCGGTGATATTGGTGGTGGTGGTAGTACTAGTAGTAGTAGTAGCAGTAAAAGTAGTAGTGGATGTAGTAGAAGGGGTAGTTGTTACCACTGTAAGTTTAGTAGTAGTCCTAGTAGGAATGGTTGTTTTTGTGGTAGTTGTAGTAGTAGAAGTAGTTGTTGTTGTTGTTGTTGTTTTTGTTGTCATAGTAATAGTGGTAGCAGTAATAGCAGTAGTTTGTTATTGTTTATAGTATTTATAGTAATAATAGTAGTTGCAGTGGTTGTACTAAAAGCAAGAATAGTAATACTAAATACAGAAGACGAATGGTGAAAACAGTGATAGTAGATGACGACAAGAAAGATGAAATAAAGACAAACAAAACAAAAAAAAAGAATAATGATGATGAAATGTGTTCCGATATGCAATGACCACTTCTTCGAGTTTAAAACTGAAGCAATTATCTTGCAGTCCATTAAAATGAGCCTTAAATGATTCTTCCGCTAAAACTTTCATGGATGTGATGTCAAAGCTTGATGTGTATACTGCCATAAGGTGAAAACAATATTAACCAAGCAGTATATTTTTTCGAGATACAGTTGTCTGGGGTGTCATGCAATGGGGAAAAAAAAAGCTCATGAAATCGCAACTAAAGAACAAGATAATGCATGTACTATATAATTTATCTAATACAGTATACCGTATAAAAAACTCAACGTTATCCATAATTATTGACCATTAATATATCAGTGATTTTGTAAAGAGAAATGATTTTATTTTCATAACGAACAACGCATCGATGCCACAAGGCTCCAGCCATCGTTAGCCATTGATATCTTAGTTCTTAATCTAGAGACATGTTCCTCACTTCATCCGCTGGAAGACATTTACTACTGATAGTAACTATGCTATTTCGACTATGGTGATGAAGAAAGACGAAAGAAAAAGAAAGAGAAATTTTCCAGTTACCTTGGCCAGTCAAGTGAAGTCAAGCGAAAGAAAGGTAATCTCTGATTGACACGAGTTATGGATTGGCATAGTCCCTGGAGTTACTGTTCTTTGGGGAGTTTCGCTTTTATGTAGGGGTGGGGGCGGATGGGGTGAAGAGCAAAGAGGCCAAGTGTCACTAGTTTCTAGTTTGGTCTTAGAAGCAAGGCGTTTCCGCTCTGGGGTAATGATACTGTGTTCACCTGGTTCACTCCTACATTCTCATACTTTCTCAGTCCTGAAATAGATACACACAACTGACTCACAGTTTAAAGTTACATAGATATGTATGCCTCTCGTACTTATGTAGTGCCTCTCATACTTTATGGGTTGCGCAACGTAATTCCGCTGAGAAAGTAGGTTATAAACAAGGAAAATAATGTGCTTCCAAACATCTACCGTGTAGTAATTAATCTAATTGTTCGTTCTAAGTCATTGAATGAACGTAATTAATAGAGTTAAAAAGGAGTTAACAAAAAAAAATCACTGCCCCAAAATGTATTCCAAATATCTTACTGATGGCATAATATGTTAAAAAAAACGTTATATCATGCCCCTCTCCCCCCTCCCCAAACCAACCACAATACACACCCTGGTTACGCCTCTGTACTTGGTGCCCAGTAGTTACTAACATTATATATCCGCCCAAGCTATCATCTTTTTTCGCTTTGATGTCCTCTTCACAGAACATAATCCAACAGATTAATGTGACACGTAATTAAAACGTCCTAAGTTCTAAGATGTGATGTGTTAAATTAGGCCTGTTTTGGATGTCAGATCAAAGGCAGTCACGCAGCAACATCCTCAATTCTAGGTCAGACTTTCAAAGTAAGAGATTTGTTTTGTTTCAAGTGGCAAATCAAAGAGTTTGCCTTACATTGTTTTTCATTAAATGTCTCTATTTGGTAACGTTATGGTTTGTGTTGGGTTGTTTAGTATCTTTCTAAGAGACTTTGAGAAACTACAAAGAAATCAAACAAGAGGCATTTTGTCTTGCACTAGTCAAAATAAGGCTTTGGTATTGAACTTGGGACTGAGATATAAAAAAATAGGAAACTTAGTAGGGACATTCAGTACAAAATATTTGTTTGCTACGGAGACTGAGTGCAAAATTTAATTCTATACTCAAAAATTTGATTTTTATGGGGAGATGATCAGTAATTGTGAATAAATTAAGAGTTTGTGGTTTTTTTTTTTTGAGGTATTTAAAATTTCGTAACGTAGGGCACATCGGGTCCAGTTGTGCACTGGCTAAGTGGCCCAGTATTACAAAAAATAATCTTCCCATCTAGTGTCTACCGACCGATCAGCTGACACAAGGCTGCAAAATTCGACCGCATTCAAATTTATTCGACGGTTGCTCACGGCGTAGAGGTATGAAAGTACGAACTGATTCGACCGTAGAGTTACAAGACTGGATTATACAATTTAAACGTGTTCTGTAATCGCTATTTCCTCGGTAATTTTTGTTCCATTGCATGAAATCATCTCCTGCTATGTCTAACCCCTATATCTCGGTTCAGAATAACGTCAGGACATTATTTTTCACTTTATGAAAGTACTCACTATAGCTTTCATGCCATTTCAATAACTTCATTTAGCAAAATAGCAACTTAAGCACCATTTTGACTGGCTGCATGAAATGGATGAAAGAGGGGAGTGATATATATATATATATATAAATGTGTGTGTGTATGTGTGTGTGTGTGTGTGTGTGTGTGTGTGTGTGTGTGTGTGTGTGTGTGTGTGTGTGTGTGTGTGTGTGTGTGTGTGTGTGTGTGTGT